>APFE031020201.1:125646-144575 GCA_000404065.3 Pinus taeda
ATCAAGAAGGAGAGGAAATCAAGCGCAAGACTCAGGTTGTCCCTCTTGGTTCTCCTCTCGTCTATTTTCATAAAAGGAAACAATAGTAGACTTTGATTGTTTGTTTCTAAGATAGCCACCCATCTTAGTGGGAATAGCAGCATCCGAGTGGACACTATTCCCGGATAACAATCTTGCATGGATTTATTCATTAAGACGACATGGCACAGTGGGGCTAGATGTTAGTTATTCGGCGTATCAAGGCAGAGGACCCCAAAATTAGTTATAACATGAAAGTAAGTTTTACCACATAAATAAGGACCAGGTGGGATCCACAACCAACGTGGTCTCAGAGTGATGTGGTGACCTGGGAGGCAAGACACATGTCATGTGGAATTGGGGTCTTTGAGGGGCCAAGTGGCCTATAAATGGGTGACACATGGCACTCTCGGAGTAGAGCCACATGGATGGTGTGACGTCACCTCGACAATAAAGGTTGATGACATCACCCTAACGATTTCTCGGAGTGCTGGGTGCAATCCCCCCAGGATTTTATTCCTGAGGTGATGAGGGGCCCACTGCGTAGGATGAAGGGGGGACAGACCCCACACGATTGGTTGGAGCACATTTCGAATGAGGGATGTCGTAGTATGATGAGGCAACTTCCACATAACCTCGGTGCCTCTATCCCGAAGATTTCAGAAGAAGTCATGGGAAACTCTCGGGAGAACGTGGCAAGGTGGGCTAGTGGACACGCCATATTGGAACAGTGGAGCTTTGTTGGCTATCTATGTAACCCGAGAGGTTTATAGGCCAGGTCACCCCAGCGGTTGAGAAAGCATCCCAAGAAAGAGAAATACTAGGATGTTGTTGGGACGATGTGAAGATTGAACCAAAGGAACTTATTCATGAGCTGAAATATTCCACCAAATAGATAAGGGATCCAACCCAAGGGAGAGGCCAAATTAGACCATCCCCTTTTTGGTTTGGCTAAATCGTTCAGATTAAAGGCCCAATAATTATTTTGATGGGCTTTAAAGAGTGCATTTGATATATCAAGATTACATTCTACTCTACCATAACTACTTTAAACTAGACTACCCTTTAAACCATGAATGCAAATTAAACTCTTCTATGAACATGACACATTAAGGTTCAACAAATTAGGATTAGTCCAATTTTGTAGGAAAAACAATGTGTAGAAAGAAAGGCTAATGTACTTGACTAAAATAAGAAGTTAATCCTATTTAAGTTATTAAGAAGAAACACAATTTATTTATCATGCATAGAGTACTTTGAAATATACGTATCACTTACGCACTTGTCCATGGAATTTACAATTAGAATAGTCTTCGTTCCATAAACCATAGAGCATAGAAAGGTTCATAATTCATTAGCGAGGTTTGGCTTCTTATAATTCAATAATTTTTTTGAACTAGCTAATACAAGAGTTTGATCTTCAATTGCAGTACACTTCCCAAACCATTCTATTGGAAAAATGAAAAACCCTAATTTGTTACTCCCATTACAAATTATTCTAAAAATATCTCTCTGCACTCTCCCAAAAGTCCCCTCTCCCTTGGGTGATGCCTTATATATACAATTGTGACACAACCAAGTTGGATGAGGAGGAGGGTAACTCCACTCATGAAACCTAATTGGAATTTGACATTGAAAGAGAACTAAAAGAACAACTTATGTGGATAGGAGTGGTAGAGAATGTGTGTTGTCTTTGTTGGTTACATCTACCTCCCATTGGTTGCAGATTTCCTTGATTTGTTAAGCATGGAATGGGAACTTTTGTTCGATTTCCAACGCACCCTCCCTAACAACCTGGGAAACTAATTCAAGTTCCTTTTCAGTGACCTTCTCAAAAAATATTAATGAGATGACTTCTTCTGAAAAGGAAATGAAGAAGTTTGAGAGGGGTGCTTAATCCACACATTTTAGATTTTGTATTTTGTCGGGTTTTGTCATTCAATTTCGGAACGGATTCTTCAAACGCCCTTTGGGCCTAAGTTTGATCTAGTCTATCTAAAGAGGTCACATTAGATCCAATGGTGAACTGTTCAACAATATCCCATAATATGATGCATTTCTTTGACATTGTCTTCACGCTTTCATATAATCTAGGGGTAGTCTCCCTCCAAGAGTTGACTAGGGCTTAACGTTTTATCAATTATTTTCAGCGCAACCTAGGGATACCAATTAATTTTTCTGTGAATTCCAATTGTTGCTCCTTAATTTTATCTAGGTCTTTGTGAACCATGTTTTGCTTATCCTTCTTCAATTCTCACTGGTCTTGCAATTTTATACCTCTCCATGGTAGAGCTATAAGATTCATCTAATTGAGCAATATTTTGCTAGCTCTTCTAAAATTGTCAAATGCTTTAGGAGTTGATAGCCAAAATTCCCCTATTCTCAGTCATTATTTCACTTACAGATCTCCCTTAATGTGAATAATTACTGTTGAGGTCAGTTCATTACCTCCTGTAGTTTCTTATTACATAGTTATCCCAAAATTTCCACATGTTGGTTTCTATTTCTCTTATAGATATCTGTTGTTGTTTATGCATTTCATGAAGCCACTAAATCTTCATTTCATGTTGCTAATTTAAGTCCAAGGCTTGTTGTTTGAGCTCCTCATCTTGTGAGGAATCCCTTTGTTTTATCTATTCTTCAAAGGTGGAAACCATGCTTCCCTATTGGTCTAGGTTGATGATTAACTCCTCAACAGCTGAGGTGTTCACTTGAGCAAATGCTCCTAAGATCAATGTTGTCTTAGAGGCCCTTTTTTTCAAGTTTGGGCCAGAGAAGTCCCAAACCTTGACTTCACTTTTTAATTATAAGTCAGGAGGAGTGCCCATCTTCTTCCACTTCTTAGACTTCTTCAAGATGCTTCATTGCTTCCTATAGTAGAAGCATTCTTCAAGGGATATCATTGGTTCCCTGATATCATATGTTCTTCAAATTTTTGGGCTCATAGGCATATGCCCTTGGTGATTATTTCCATGGGCGTTGTCAGTGTATTAGGCCCTTAACTTCTACTTTCCTCTCCTCAAAGGATATCCTCTTATTTATTTCAGACAACATCAAATTGTTCCTGCATTTTTCACTCCACCTCTCTCAACAAACATCCTCCTATGACTCCTTTCTTCTTTCCTCATCAGTTCCTTTCCTATTCATTTCTCTCACGTCTTCTTATCATGTTCTTCAATGGCCTATACTTCCTATTCCTTCTTCTTTTCCTCACCTCCTTTTCTTATCTTTTCTTCTTCCACTACTCTAACTCGACTTGTTGCATTAATTTATTACCTTTTATTTTCATTCTCTACTCGAGACTTTAGGAAATTTGGTCTTTCTCAGAACTTCTTCTCTTGCTCCAACCTTGTGCACTCTTCACTCTGTCTTTTTCCTTAATCAAATTTTCTTTGTTGTTAGGCCTCTAAGGTTTATTCTTGTAGCAATTGTTGGCCTTTTGGCATATTATTATTCCTTATCGAACTTGCTCATATAATTAGGCACCTTAACATACATCCTTTTTCCGACAATTTCTAATGAGCATATGGCTAGTTGAATTTGATGTCCTGGCAATGCTGACTAACATACCCTCTTGGATTGTATCTCTGAATCCTCCCCTAAAAATGCTTCAATTCTTCAATGTGCCTTGATTCCACTTTTGCATGTGAAGTGTCCTATGGCATGTAGACCTCAAGCTTGAAAGACTAGGATGGACATAGGTGTTTGTTGCTGCTAGAGGAGGCATTAAAACCAGATACCATCATTTGGCATGCAAATTCTCTAATGGATACCCTATCAAGGATGAACATGGGTAGCAAATGAGGAGCCTTAACGACTCTAAAGATACAGAATAACATGTGTCACTCCTTAATAAACCAATCATCCATAGGTCTAATTACTTCTTCAACCTCTTCTGAAAGCTAGGGAGCGAGATTATTAAATACTAGTCGGTACAATGAGGTTATGAAATAATCATAGATATCCACAAAGTGAGACCTTTATGTGTAGAACCACGAGTCATTACAATAAATGTGGACAGGAAATTCGTTAGGGGTCCATTTACAACCCATGAGGGGGAATGCACATTTGGCCCATACAAGGTCAACCAAATAAGCTAAAATATAGAACACATTATTTTGTGTGAGCTCTCCTTTCACATACTTGAGGATATCCTCTTGTAGCTTCTTCGGAATGATCACAACCGAATTGAAATTTGTTCCTTTATATGTGACTTGATTGATTAGTGGCACCCACTCCAACTTAAGGTGAGTCACGTCTTTCTTGGCATAAAGTCAATTGACTAGTGCAATGATGAGCCTATAAGTTGGGTGGATTTGAGTGGTTGAGTAGATCCCTTTGTCCTTCTCAGTGGAACTTTCCTATGTCCCCACTATTCCTGCAATACCTCCTTTAGTGAGGGATTTTACTCCATTTAGGCATCCAAAAATTCTTTACTTAGATGCAACTCTAGGAATCTAAGCTTATACATCTTTGAAATTTCTAAGTGCTTGTAGGAACCCAATTCCTCCCAACAGTCACCAATTATAGTACAACTATCATTCTTGGTGCGATCAAGGAGCCATTTTATTGCTTCATGGTATGGGGGGATGGTTGTTCTGGTAGTTATGAGTGGAGGAAAAACGTCGGGCTTTTCTCATAGGATACACCATCCATTTTGTCTTCATGAGGATTCTCTTCATTAAAATTTCACTCCAAGTCAATAACCTTGACAAGATCTTTTCTCTTATGTTATTCATCTTTCTATAAATTTTTGTAGATGGTATATCAATCTAGAGGGTTCATGTCCTTGGTGGTTGGGGATGTATTTAAGAGGAACCTTGTACCGAGGTTCTTACTATCATCCAACACTAGGCTATGAGATGGTCTGCCCTTAATAAGCCTTTCTTTCTTAGTGGTAGATTTTGACATTGAGCTTATTGAATTCTTGCAGGTAGAGTGAGCCAAAATTAATTAGGGAAATCAATTCATTAACAGTGAGGTGACCTCATTGCTCTTAAAAGAAAAATTATTGGAATTTGTTGATGGCGATAAAAAGTAAAACAGACTTACTAGACTTGGGAGGGGGGATTTTAGGTGACAAGCTTTGTGCAAATAATGGCTTTCCTTGATTTAAATTGATTGGCATTAATGTTATGTGCTTTAGAAAAATAAGTATTTTAAAACAACTTTGGTCAAGGATTTATTGCCAAAGTTGGAGTGGGAGTAAAAGCTCTATTATAAATTTCCAATGACATTGTAAAAAATTGAGTGTGCAATAAGGTGAAGGTTATACCTAGAGAGATCCCAACAACTACGCACAATATTAAAGGCAAAATTTAAATCCCATGATGACGTAATTTGCATGCAAATCATCTAAGGGTGAGCATGGGCTTGGAATCAAAGGATCAAGGATGAGCACAATAGTAACACATAGCCCATTGTTGAAACACGCTATTAGAACATGGAACAATGTGCTATGAGACATTAATCAAGTGCCTATTGTGGGGTCTACAATAATGACACATGAAAGTGTGTTGGATTGTAAAGCAGGCGGGTTATCAGAGAAAAATATGTGTTTGTTACCTTGAGAGCCCCAATAGGAGGAAGTCTGATAAAGAGAAGGCTTGATACCATGTTGTGCAGAGAGGATGTGTGCTAAGATGGCAAGGATTCAAACCTTTTGGTGAAAATATTGTTGAGTATTGTCAATATTATTGGCTTGGGAAGACCTTCAATATTCATCATGTAGTTGTGACACGATTTCAGATTATCAAACTATCATGTGAGAGAATTGTTAAAGCCAGATGACATAAGATACTTTGGATGAGACAATTAACTTGTCAATGCTTCGTGAACAATTATTTTATGGGAGCTAAAAATGGGATTGATCATCTTCTCCCCATTTGTGGTTTCATTGAGGGGATATCTTGAGCATAATTTCTTTCTTCAATATGGTGTAGTGAATTTTTTTGCCCCGACAAATACACAATGAGCCCAAAACCCGCAAATCTTTCCTAGAAGAAATTTTGGGTTCTATGTAGGGACATGGAATTTCTCATGACCCTCCTTTGTGGTTTTGGGGTAATCTTTTCTACCTATCTCTTAGATTTCCTTTTCTCCATTTCCATATCTAAGAGCATATTTTGTGCTTCTTTTGTTTTTTTTTAATGCTACTTTCCCAAAATGTCATCACTACCATCTTAGCTCATTTTTTGGTTTCTTCCATGTGCACTTTCCACTTAATCTTGCTTATTCTGAGTAACTTTGAGACCTCATCTTGAGTCTTGTGAATTAGTGATGATAACTGCAAGGGGCATGTCCCTTTCCTATTAACTATGCACTCCCAAGGCAAAAAATGTGTAATTCTGAAAGTCAAGAAAGGACTTATATAATCAGGGTTGGTTCCTTCAAATATGAAATGAGTCAAGATTTCAACCCTAATATGAGCACTCCCTTGTGTTAGGGTCATATAATTTAGGGTTGAAGTGTCTCCTTCCTATTATTCATTTCGAGAATTTAATGGTCAATATTAGCCTATGTATCATTAAGGTGTCATAGCCTAAAGGTTTACTTGTCAAATGAGTCATTTAGTTCTTGAATTCCTATGGTCAAGACAAGTCTAAAAGTTTGGGAGATTTTTTTGCATATAAAGTCTAGTTCATATCATATTGCAGGTGTTTTCATTGGAAAGTTCTTAGAAGCAACTTTCTGATGGTATATTTGGTTCTTCAAATCGACTTCCGAATCAAAAGATAGAGCAAGTTGAAGTTTTTCACCTCAAAACCAAAAAACAAAGGAAAAACATGAAAATTTTCTAAGTTTTGGGTATTTTCCTTCTTCCACGTGTCAACTCAGTGTGACATCATAGAATTTCTGATGTTTTCATATCGAAAGGATACGTAAGAGGCACATCAGAGCAAGTGGAAATCGACGATCGGAGGTCCAGGGCAATCAACGATCGCATATCGCATGTCAGAGGTATATGACAGATCGGTAATAGACGATTGACGAATCGCAAGTCTAGGGCATATCACATATCGACAATCGACAATTGACGACTCAAACAATGTGACTACATTTAAAAAGTGCAATATGAAATTTTACGATATACAAAGGGGATGATAATGTTAAATTGTCGAGGAAAAACATTGGTAGTGTTAAATCGTCAGGGAACGCCTAAATAAATTAACAAAGAAATTCATCGCAAAACCAAAGCAGGACGAGACTTTTTTCTCTCCTCTAGCGGGACACGTTGCACATTATGATTGGTTCTCATAAGGGACACATGGCAGAATGTTGGCATTATGATACAGATTTGGCACTATGACACAAGTGTTGTCCTTGATGGCAACTCACACAGATCATAGCTCAAGCTCACAGAATGAAGAAAGAGAGGTATAAGCAGGTTCCCCATTGACCAAGCCGCATGTACACGTGGGTTCGCAGACCAAAAGGCGCGTATAGCGCACACACACACTTTCATGGAAGGAAAGGCGCGTACATGTTGGAAAACTTAGTTTTTGTTTGTGGTATTTGGTCCATGGTATTTTGATCCATGGTACTGGTCCAAGGTATCTTGTCTGAAGTGTTGACCCCAGGTATTTGATCCAAGGTATTGATTCTAAGTGGTTTTGGACCATCGTATTGAGTACGACCTAAGACTATAAAAGGAGGAGAAGGTCATTAGGTAAAGGCACTCAAGCATTGAATATCTAATGAAGAGTAAGATCTAGAATATAGGGCATTGGGTTATGGTGCACAGTTGGATCTGAATCAAGGATGAACCTGAGCACTTTATGAAGGATAAGTTCTATTAATGGGTCAAGGTCTTAAGGCTTGAAGAGAAGTATCTTTGTGTGGTTTTGATCTTTTATCTGAATAACTGGCACATGTTGTAATCTGTAAATATGATGATCTAGGTATAATTGACATCTGGAATTGTTGTAAAGTTTAAATCATAATTTATAGATCTGTACACAGGTTCACATTAGCAAAGGCACGTATACACGCTAGTTCTGCATATCAAAAAAGCATATACGCATGTTTGCCTTGAGATAACAGTGTATCTACGCAAGTTCGACACATTGAAGTAGTGTATACCTAATAAAATATGCATTAGCTACTTCTCTTTGTTGTTGCAGTGTTCTGGGTTCTGGCTTAGGTTCTAGTTACTGTTACTATATTCTGGTTACATCATTCTGAGAAGTGATTGATTGATTCAGTTTTGGTTGGTGCAAAGGAGATTGGTTGATGAAGATATAATTGATGGTTGATTGATGTTATTGATGGATCTAGTCTGAAAATTTATGAAACGTGGTCCCTAGAAGAAAAGAGAAGGTTGTAGCCTTTCGTAGGCCTGCACCTACGTACTAGTAAACACAACAGCTAGTACAAGAGCTAGGGGGTTGTAGCTCCCTTCTAGGAGAAGCTGGAGAATGAGAGAAGGTTGTAGCCTTCTGCAGGTAGAAGCCTGCGTACTAGTATAAGTCTACATCAGTACAAAAATTGTAAAAAGAAGTTTCTTATTAAAAGAAGATAGAGATGATTGCAGCAGGTGGTTTTCACCCACATTGGGTTTCCACCTTATATTGTATTCATGTGTGTGATTGTCTGTTTTGTTTTACTGCACCTGGTTACTATTTATATGGTTCTGATGCACAGATTAAAGATCAACATATGATGAATTAACTAAGTTATAAGTTTGAAGAGTATACGCTAGTTGCCTTACATACAGCTGCGTATACACGCAAGTTTAATTAACTAAAGTAGCGTATATGAATCTGATTATGGAAATGAAATATTATTGACTTGCTAATACTGATTCACCCCCCCTCTCAGTATTATTTCCAACAATTAATATCAGAGCAGGTCCTTTAGAAGAAGCTTGATCGCTTGAAGGAAGATCTATCATCATGAGTAACTACGAAAGAGAGGGATCCATTAGACCACCAATCTTTGATGGGAGCAACTTCGTTTATTGGAAGGTACGAATCACAACCTATCTTCAATGTCTTGGAATAGATGTCTGGGAAATCGTGGAAGGAGGATATACATTTCCTTCAGCAATTCCTACAAATACGACAGGTAAAAAGCAATATGAAACCAATGCCAAGGTTGTCAATACATTATTGGAGAGTCTTTCACAATCAGAATTTGTCAAAGTTATGCTCAAAACCGCCAAAGAAATATGGGACAACATCATTCTAAGCTATGAAGGGGACAATCAGGTAAAACGTGCAAAACTACAATCTCTCATAATTCAATATGAAACTCTCAAAATGCACAATGATGAAAGTATAGCTAATTACTTCTTACATATAGATGAGATTGTTAATTGCATGAAGAAATTGGGTGAAAAGATAAAAGAAGTTACTTTAGTTGAAAAGGTTTTAAGATCCTTGTCTACTAAGTTTGAATCAAAAGTTTATGCCATAGAAGAAAAGCAGGATCTTCAGAGTATCACTGTGACACAGCTGCACGGAATCTTAACTGCTTTCGAAATGAGAAAAGGAGGTCCATCAGACATGAGAGAAGCCACATTCAAAGCGTCACGAAGAGAAGAACTCAATGAATCAGGACATATTTCAGAAGAAGAGGAAGAATCAAACTTTGTCAAGAACCTTCAACGAGGTTCTGGAAGATTCAGAGGTAAACTACCTTTCAAATGTTTTGCTTGTGGAAGAGTTGGTCACTATGCTGCCAAATGTCCTCATAAAGATAAACTTGATAAAGATAAGGAATCAACAAAATGGAATAGAAAACAAAGTGTAAGTAAGAAGAGCTGATGGTTTATCAAATGGTGATGAAGATAATAATGACTATAGACTTCTGATGGATTTTGAAGGTGATGATTTCTTGGATGCTTTAGATGAAGATAATCTTTATGAAGAAATCTCTAAACTCAAAATCTATTTAGAATAAAAGAATATGATTATAGATACTCTGACATTCCAACTTGCTGAAAGAGAAAAACACAATAAAAAACTAGAATGTGAAATTGTGGGTCTAAGGAAAGATATTGAGAAAACAAAAGCTCTCAATCTCAGATTTGCTAAAGGATCAAAAACTTTAGATGAAATTATCAAAGTGCAGTGTTCTCCTCTGATTAAAACAGGTCTTGGATATATTGAAGAATCATCTCAAGCACTGAAGCCGTCAACCTCCACTAAAAGCTATCTTGATGCAGCAAAGAGCAGTGAAAAGTTTGATAATCGTCAGCAAAGGCATAAATCAGGTCACCAAGTAAATTATAACTTTATTTTTACACAACATCATAAAGCTCATATAACTTTAATACTCGTTTAATTTCTAAAGTCTCTTCTTTGCATAATCAAAATATAAATTAAAATAACTTCCAAATTCATTTCCTGAATGCATAGCATATACATCATTCACTGCATCAAAAAGTCCAAGAAACCACTGGATTCCTTGATCACGTGGAAGGAAGCGTTGAACACAGCGGTGTCCTCCACTAGATAACCCATCTCAGGAGCCGAAAGTCCGACATCTTCATGTAGTCATTCCACCCAAGACTAGTATTATCGCCATTCTTGTTGTCCGTCACAAGGCAGCCGTAGGAATCCCTGTGCATATGATTCATCTCGGCCCGCTGATTCAGAATTGACATTCGAAAGAGGCACCAGCAACTACGCTCTGGTAGTGCAGACATGGATTTCTCTGTAAACCCTTAGGGTATCCTTATTTATCAAGGCCTGTGAGCCATTCTTCAATTTGTTCTCAAACCTGTGAGACCCCACCGCCCTTGCCCTGCCAAATTATGATAAATCTACAAATTGCAGATTGAATATGTTGCGATAATGGTCAATTCATTGATCTTTCAACCAATTCTGCAGTGACTCACGATAAATTTAATATATATTCTATTTTTATTATTACTTAGGCTGTTGAAAAAAATGTTATTCTCGTCCCGACCACAGTTCCGAGTTCAATTCACATGATAAGGTAATAATGAATGTATAAGTTTATTGGACAATTTGTTAAAACAATTATATGCAGAGTAGGATGCTTAAGTCACGGGGGCCACCGCGTTCAAATCTCCCTTCCTTTCGTTATGGGATAATTCATTAAAACCATTATGTGCAAAGTATGATACTTCGGTCACAGAGGTTGCCGAGTTCAAATATTGGAAACGTTGCCTAGTTCTACTTGCAAAATAATTTTACCATCTGATCATTCTCAGAATCTGCAGCTATTTGATCACCAACATGGCTTCGGTCACCACGCTTCCTTGTTGGTCATGTTTCCAAGCTCCAACAACGGTTCAAACTATCCATTCAATGGCTTCTCAGAACAAACATTATTTGTTTCACTATCTGCATGCTCTCTCTCCCAACAGTCAAAGATTCAAAATTGTTATCTCATGGATTCTCATTACAAACTTTATGAAGAATTTGATGATTCTGCATCAATCCCTTTCTGAGGTCCCAAACTTTCCATACCCTTATTCAATACACTGCTATCAAACTCATGTTCCGGGGCAATCCCCAAATCAGAGGTTTCCTCTGAATCTGAAACTTTCTGATGGCAATGTTGCCCATGGTCGGAGATATGCCCTGCCAATTCACCCACATAATTGAGATCTGATAACTCAATCACAGGGCCTCCAGAGCTCATACCCTTATCATCAATACTGGTCTGATGAAACTCTGAGGCATTCTGCCCATCTGACCAGTTTTTCAAATCACAGACCTGGATTAGGTAGACGAGTAATCCATCTTTTGCTGCTTAATCTGTATGTATTGTAGTTAATTTCTGCGGGGCTGTGATCACGCGGAGTGTACTGTAATTATATGATGTCACACTTTTTCCAGGAAGCATTTAAATTCTTTTGAGAGATGAGTAATGTGCCATCTGCCACCTAATTTGTATATATTTACAATTAATATCGGCGCAGATGTGACACAAAGTGTCAGTATAATTTGTATATATTTACAATTAATATTGGCGTGGCTGTGACACGAAGTGTCAGTAGTTACTATTTAATGAAAAATAACACACAAGCCATTATTTAATGAAACATATATTCTTATGTAATTTTTGATAAAAGGGTCAAAAAAAAATATATGTGATTAATAAGGTTTGCGAAATTTTTCAAAGAAAAAATGAATAAATATTTTTCCATTTAATATATAAATAATTATTAAAACACATGTTTTTGTAATTTATTTTTATGATTTTTAATAAATAAATATTTTTAATTATTAACCAATTCTATTTTTAAAATTTGAAATGAAGTTAGTAACTCTAATTTATTTACAGTTTTAATTTTTAATTGGACTTTCGTTATATTCTTTATAGTTTTATATATATATATTTTTTAACTACTAATTTACTTTCATATTTATTTATTTATTTTTAATTAATATTTTTGAGCATTTATTTCTCATGTTTTTAAAGTTGTCTTTTTGAATAATTTGTAAAGATATTAGTTTAGGAGTTGTCTATAATGCGACTTTTTGGAGATTCCGGTAACGGAATCCGACAGAAGAAATGAGGTTAAATCTCGATTTTTAGCAGTTAAAATGGTTTTTTAACTGCATATTTGGATTCAGCGCCCTGAAAAACCCCTGGGAGCCATTGATTGTGCAGAAACTAGCTATTAAACTTGGGATTCCAATGAATTGTTGCCGGATTTTGACCAAAAAAAACCGCCGGAAAGGCTTTCAAAAAGTCGCGTTATAGACTACTGCATTAGTTTATATTTAAAGTTTGCTTCATGGAGTTGTCTGTTTCATTTTAAATACAGAGAAATAATAATAATAAATTTGACTTGAGTTTACTGGGATAGTTAAAATGATTGGAAAGTAGGTTTTATATTAGTTTTATTTAAATTTAGTGGTTATAAGGACAAGTTGTGATAATGAAGTTAGAAAGGTAAATATGTTTGGGAGTGATAATGAAGTTTTCTTCATGGAGTATTTATCAAGATTCGGGAAGTTTGGTAATTGTAATTTAGCATTTCTCAAATTTTCCGTATCTCATTAATTAAAAAAAAAAAAAAATAATAATTTGATTTGTTTTTACCTTACAAGGAAAAATCGTATTAAACTATGACAGGAGAACCATGGTTAGGAGAGGTACCAGAAGGAGTGGGGCAGCTAAAGGGCACAGCATGGCACCACCACAATAGCCTACTCCTACCACCCCACCTAATGAGGGGGAAAACATCTCAACACAGGAACAAATACCAGCAGGAGAAGTGTTGAACTTAATGAGATCATTTCAACACATGTCGGAGGCATTAATAAAACGTTTGGAACGTGAGCATGGAGGACCGGCCATACAAAATGAAACACCCCAAGATACCACAAGAAACGATGTACGTCGAGACTTGGAAAAGGTAAAATTTCCAGTTTGGGATTCCACTGATGGTCAATCTGTAGAGGCATGGTTGGAAAACATGGTTATGTGTTTTACCCTAAGAGATTACACCTCAAACATGAAGGCTAAGATGGGTATATTCCAGCTAAAGGGAAGCGCACTACTCTGGTGGAAGACATTGTTAACCCAATTGGGAATGGATATATTAGAAGTAGCTTGGGAGCTATTTGAAGAAAAATTTAGAGAACGTTACCTGTCAGAAGAGTTCCTCGAGAGACAGCTAAATGAATTCAATTCATTAAAGCAAGGGAACCGCTCCCTACCAGAATATGAGGCACGTTTCATGGAATTACTCTGTTATTCCCCTCATTTAAACACAGAGACGCTCAAGGTGAACAAATTTGTGTATGGATTAAATGTTAACATTTGGACCAAGGTTAGAATCTTCATGCCTCGCACCTTGCATGAGGCAGTTCAGCGGGCAATTATTGCAGAGGAGGAGATCATGAGCAGTGAACATAGTAAGTCAACAAGGCCCACAGAATCAGGAGTATGTGGTAGAAACAATATGGAACGTAGAAATTTGCAAGGGGGTCCCGCGCTAAATCATCAAAAGTGGTCAGGAAGAAATCAAAGAACACCATATAGGCATCCAGCTCAGCATCCGCGCAGGGTACTGCAGCAAACTCGTCAACCACCACTACACCGTCCTATGCGACAACACCAAGTCACACCACCTCAGCACCAATCTTCTTTCCAGCAGAGTTTTAGACCAACTCACAGTTCAGTTGGTAGTAGGAGCCAAGTCCCTAGGAGGGGGTGTTGGACTTGTGGGGGTCCTCACTACGAGAGGGATTGCCCTCAAAAGACAGGTAATACCAACTCAACTAAGAATGAAACTACAGTGGGAGATCTGGGGAAAGCTCATCGCATCCATGCAACGGTGAATAATCGCCAGGTCAAACACCAGTCCACTGTGTTAGAAACCTCAAGTAATATTGATGGTATGAGTTTTGTCATTTTAATAGATCCAGGGGCTACTGATTCATTTATTTCTATAAATGCATTATCATTGATTAAACATAAAACAACTCCACAGTATGAATTTAGACGTGTAGAAATGGCATGTGGTATGAAAAGAAATGTAGGAAAAATGGTAAAGGATTGTGAGGTGGACCTGGGGTTATGTAAGACCAAGGTATCCTTGTATTCGACAATTCTAGGAGGTTATGACGTAGTTATAGGAATGGATTGGTTGGAGCAGCATGAGGCACTCCTAGATTGCAAGGACAAGATTCTTCATTTCACCGACAATGACGGCCAAAGAAAATCATTAAGGGGAAAGAACCGAGGGGTGTCCCTGAGGTTCATCTCCTCCATGCAACTAATGAAATTTAGGCGAAAGGGATGTCAATTGTTCTCAGTGGTAACTGTAAACAAAAAGAGTGACTCTGAAGATTTTGATAAACACCCATTCCTTGTTGAATTTAAGGATGTATTTCCCGAAGAACTACCCGGGATACCCCCAAAAAGGGAAATTGATTTCACCATCGACCTTAAACCCGACACAGAGCCTATTGCAAAGGCATCCTACTGGATGTCGGCTCCAGAGCTAAAGGAATTGCAGATCCAATTAAAGGAATTATTGGACTTGGGGTTCATACGACCTAGCATATCTCCATGGGGAGCCCCAGTGATTTTTGTTAAGAAAAAGGATGGGTCTTGGCGACTGTGCATTGATTACCGCCAGTTGAATAAAGTAACGATAAAGAATCAATACCCTTTGCCAAGGATAGATGACCTATTTGATCAAATGAGAGGGGCCACTGTGTTTTCAAAAATAGATCTAAGGTCGGGATATCATCAGTTGAGAATCAAAGAAAAAGATATTTCGAAGACAGCATTTAAAACAAGATTTGGGCATTATGAGTTTGTAGTTTTACCCTTTGGACTGACAAATGCCCCGGGTGTTTTCATGAGTTTGATGAATGGAATATTTCAGGATTACTTAGACAAGTTTGTACAAGTCTTTATCGATGACATTTTGATCTACTCAAAGACCCCAGAATAGCATGATGAACACTTGAGGATAGTCCTGCAATGTCTTAGAGAAAACCAATTGTATGGGAAGTTGTCAAAGTGTTCCATTTACCAAACCAAGATTCATTATCTTGGACACATTATCTCTGGGGAGGGTATCGCAGTAGACCCAGTAAAGATCGAAGCCATCATGGAATGGCCAACACCAACCAATGATCATGAAATACGAAGTTTCATGGGCATGGCAGGGTAGTATCGAATATTTTTTGAAGGGTTTTCGAAAATAGAAAACCCCATTACCGAGCTCCAAAGAAAGAACAAGAAATTCATCTGGACTGAAAAATGTGAAGAGGCATTCCAACGGTTAAAGTTGTTATTAACAACAGCACCAATTTTGAAGGTGTCGAATATGGAACAAGAATTTTTTGTCTGCACTGATGCCTCCAAAGAAGGACTAGGTTGTGTGTTGATGCAAGAGGGAAGAGTAATAGCCTATGCATCAAGGAAACTCAGAACCCACGAAGAAAAATACACAACCCATGATCTAGAAATGGCAGCAATTGTTTATGCACTAAAGATTTGGAGACACTACCTTCTAGGAAGGAAGTTTGATCTTAGGACTGACCATTGTGGGCTACAACACATATTCACTCAAGATCACTTAAACGCAAGGCAAAGACGATGGTCTGAACTAATTAGTGAATATGATTTTGATATCACTTATATCAAAGGAACGGTAAATAGGGTGGCTGATGCTTTAAGTAGGAGGCCGGGGATATTTTCAGTGATTCCCTTGAAGACAGATTTGAGGGATAAACTGCTTGAATTACAAATTAAAGACACCTGGCATCAGGAGGTTAGCAAAAGTTTGAGGGAGGATGAAATGAGGGTCCCAAAAATATGAAGAATACTCCCTTGATAATGATGGGCTACTACGATTTCGGGGAAGGATATATATACCACCGAATGAAGATATACGCCAGTTAATCTTAAATGAAGCACATCGCAATGTATACATGGCACACCCTGGTGTCAAGAACATGAGTGCGGATCTGAAACCACTCTTCTTTTGGAAAGGGATGAAGAAGGACATCGTGAATTTGGTAGCAAGATGCTTAGAGTGTCAGCGAGTAAAAGTCGAACACAGGCATCCGGCAGGTTTATTACAGCCCCATGAGATACCAAATTCTAAATGGAAAGTTATATCAATGGAATTCATTGTGGGACTACCAATGACCTCAAGAAGACATGATTCCATATTTGTGGTAGTGGACACGTTAACCAAAAGCGCCCATTTCATACCAGTTAAGACTACATATAAGGCCCGAGAAATTGCGAGGGTTTTTATTAATGAGATTATGAGATTACATGGAGTGCCTAGAAAGATCATGTCTGATAGGGGAGCAGTGTTTACTGGAAGATTTTGGACCAGTTTCCAAGAAGCTTTGGGAACCCGGTTGAACTTCAGCGCTACTTATCACCCAGAAACAGATGAGCAGTTAGAGAGGACAAATCAAATCGTCGAAGACATGCTTCAAATGTATGTGATGGACCAACAAAAGAGATGGGAGGAGTTTTTACCACTTGTAGAATTTGCTTACAATAATAGTTATCAGAGTTCCATCAAGATGGCGCCATTTGAGTTCTTATATGGAAGACCTTGCAGAACACCTCTTAGTTGGGATCGACTAGAGGACCGAGTATTAATAGGACCTGAGGTGGTGCAAGAGATGGAAGAACAAATGACCATGATTAGGAGGAGGCTAAACGAAGCACAAGATAGACAAAAGAGCTATGCTGATGCTCATCGGGTAGACCGAAGTTATGAAGTGGGGGAATGGGTGTTCCTGAGAGTAAGGCCCCAAAAAAGCTCTATAAAATTTGGAAAGGGAGAAAAATTGTCTCCACGGTTTGTGGGACCTTTTGAAATATTAGAAAGGAAAGGGCCAGTGGCATATAGGCTTGCCTTACCTCCATCTTTAGCTCGTATGCATGGTGTGTTTCATGTTTCTGTTTTGCGTCATTATAATTCAGATCCTTCGCATATTATTGACTTTGGTCATTTGCAGGTCTCGGACGAGGGAGCGGTGATGACCGAACCATTTTGCATACTAGACCATAGAAATTTGTAGCTTAGATGACGGGTAGTGGACCAGGTCAAGGTCCAGTGGGACAATTATAGTCCCAGTTCAGCGACTTGGGAGGACGCCGAGGAGATGCATCACCATTTTCCTTACCTATTCCAGGGACTTCGAGACGAAGTCTATTATTAAGAGGGGGTGTATGTAGTGCCCGCTCTAGTTGACTGACAGTGATATGACGCAAACATTTAATTAGACATAAGGCCCACACTTTATTCTTTGAGGACCTCAGGTTGAGGATCCGGACACATGACACTATTATTAGTGATTGAGATATTCATGGTTGTGATGTTTATGAATGCTTTCCATTTATATTATGATAGCATGAATGGTTATGTATCTTATCTATCAGTATTCCAATGATTTCAACATTAAATAGTTAAGTTTGGTCTCTATTTGAATTTATGATGAGGGTAGTAAAGAATATGTATGCAATGTACTAAAAGCATAATGATGATAAATTTGGTGGATAGGTATATTTCTATGATGTTATGATGTTGATAGCTTAATGAATATGTATGTTTTCGTTGAGGGTTAATGATGATAGCCATGAGGGATGTGTCCCCTATCTTACCTACCTTCTTTAGTTTAGGCTTACAATGGACAATGATGTGAATGAACAGGAATTGTTAATGATGCTATTATGATAATGACTAACATTGAGAAACCTTGTTACTGATGATTATTGAGTATGGCAGGAAACCATCAGAGGCACTCGCATATGACATGTCGATGACACCTAGTTTGATGAAAATTCATATTATTTTATCTTTTAAAGTCTAAGTCGATCTTGAAATCTTCCATATATGTTTAACTATATTCTGATGATATGTTAATGGTTGCAGGCACAGATTAGTTGCTTGACCGAATGACTCACATATGGGTGATGGGGTTGTACAGGTGGATGGGACTACATGGGAGGGGTGGGACAGAGTCCCTGATCTCACCCACTAGCACTCCCGTCGTGACTTGGGCTGGAAGGCTTGAAACACCTTCGCCTTGAAGATCACAATGCCATGAGGGCAGGTCCCAAAGTTGGGTCGCTCACGAGGAGTTTACTGGGGGGCGCACATCAAGGCAGATTCCTTGATCCCCGGCACCATTAGTCTCACTATAACAGGCAACATAAGAGATGATAATGGTCTATGACGTTGCACTATAATTTCCCCTCGTAGTCACTGGATGCTTGAAGGGCAAATGGTGTGGCACCCTTGGAACTTCAAGGGAAATTCTTGAAGGGCACGACCAACTTGGCACCCTTGGCATCACAATTAAACTATTAGGTGTGGCACCCTTGGAACTTCTAGGGAAGTTCTTGAAGGGCACAACCAAGCTTGGCACCCTTGGAATCATTAAAAGTAAATAATAATAAATAAATATAAGTAAGGAATGAAAAATAGGTAAAGT
>APFE031020201.1:149082-196764 GCA_000404065.3 Pinus taeda
AGATCACATGTACTCCACCCATCTCCATTCTATGTGATAATACAAGTGCAATCAGTATTTCAAAGAATCCAGTCATGCATTCCAAGACCAAGCACATACCCATCAAATATCATTTTCTATGTGAACAAGTGCTTGAACAAAAGGTCAAATTGGAGTATGTTCCCTCCAAAGAACAGGTTGTTGACATATTCACCAAACCACTGCCCAGAGAGACATTTGAATATCTCAGACAGAAGCTGGGAGTAGTTGATGCATCATCTTGTTGTTAAAACTTATCTATTTCAGAGAAAAGTGGTTGTACGCAAGTTTCATGAAGCATATTCACGTACATACGTCGATTGCTGTGGATACAGTCGCGTATATGTTAGTTTGAAGAAAATCAGTGGATGAAAGGAGTCTGATATGGGTTTGACAGTGATCATTCGGTACAGGTGGAACAGGTTCAGGGGGAGATCATGGTTGTTGGTCTGGTTAGTGATTGATAGATGTTGTTGATGATAGTTGCTGATAACTATCATGGTCTTGTTTTAGATAATTGGCCTCTATTTCATGTATATATTTTATTATCAAGGTCATGAAACGAACTATTTTGTTTCCCCACTATGTATGGGATGGATGATGTAATGTTCTTGTTCTGACATGTATAATCATTTGGTATATACCCACTTGGTTGGATGGATGAGTCAAACTTGGTATATCCCCACTTGGTTGGGAGATGGATGTATGTATGAGTCATTAGTGATAGGAATGTCATTTATGATGTATGTATAGAGTCATCTTTTTGCAGGCCTTGCTTATATTCAGGGGGAGCATGGACAACACACTTCAGCATATCAGAGAATTTAGCATGTACTCATGGGGAGCATAACCCTTTGCCCTTGATGAAAAAGGGGGAGAGTGAATTGGTGTTGCCATCAAGTCCAAAGGGGGGAGATTGTTGGCATTATGATATAGATTTGGCACTATGACATAGGTGTTGCCCTTGATGGCAACTCACACAGATGACAGATCACAGTTCAAGCTCACAGAATGAAGAAAGAGAGGTATACGCAGGTTCCCCATTGACCAAGCCACGTGTACACGCGGGTTTGTAGACCAAAAGGCGCGTATAGCGTACACACGCACTTTCATGGAAGGAAAGGCGCGTACATGTTGGAAAACTTAGTTTTGGTCTGTGGTATTTGGTCTATGGTATTTTGATCCATGGTATTGGTCTAAGGTATCTTGTCCGAAGTGTTGACCTCTGGTATTTGGTCCAAGGTATTGATTCTAAGTGGTTTTGGACCATGGTATTGAGTAAGGCCTAAGACTATAAAAGGAGGAGAAGATCATTAGGCAAAGGCGCTCAAGCATTGAATATCTAATGAAGAGCAAGATCTAGAATACAGGTCATTAGATTATGGTGCACAGTTGGATCTGAATCAAGGATGAACCTGAGCGCTTGATGAAGGATAAGTTCTATTAATGGGTCAAGATCTTAAGGCTTGAAGTGAAGTATATTTGTGTGGTATTGATCTTTTATCTGAATAACTGGCGCATGTTGTAATGTGTAAATATGATGATCTGGGTATAACTGACGTCTAGAATTGTTGTAAAGTTTAAATCATCATTTATAGATCTGTACATAGGTTCACATTAGCAAAGGCGCATATACATGTTGGTTCTACATATCAAAACAGCGCATACGCAGGTTTGCCTTGAGATAATAGCGTATCTACGCAGGTTCGACACATTGAAGTAGCGTATACCTAATAAAATATGCTTTAGCTACTTCTGTTTGTTGTTGCGGTGTTTTGGGTTTTGGTTACTGTCACTGTATTCTGGTTACATCATTCTAAGGAGTGATTGATTGATTCAGTTTTGGTTGGTGCAAAGGATATTGGTTGATGTAGATATAATTGATGGTTGATTGATGTTATTGATGGATCCAATCTGAAAATTTATGAAACGTGGTCCCTGGAAGAAAAGATAAGGTTGTAGCCTTCTGTAGGCCTGCACCTACGTACTAGTAAACACAACAAATAGTACAAGAGCTAGGGGGTTGTAGCTCCCTTCTAGGAGAAGCTGGAGAATGAGAGAAGGTTGTAGCCTTCTGCAGGTAGAAGCATGCGTATTGGTACAAGTATGCACCAGTACAAAAATTGTAAAAATAAGTTTCTTATTAAAAGAAGATAGAGACGATTGCAACAAGTGGTTTTCACCCACATTGGGTTTCCACCTTATATCTTGTGTTCATGTGTGTGATTGCCTGTTCTGTTTTACTGAACCCGGTTACTGTTTATATGGTTCTGATGCATAGATTAAAGATCAACATATGATGAATTAACTAAGTTATAAATTTGAAGAGTATATGCTAGTTGCCTTACATACAGCTGCGTATACACGCAGGTTTAATTAACTGAACTAGTGTATATGAATTTGATTATGGAAATGAAATATTATTGACTTGCTAATACTGATTCACCCCCCCTGCTCAGTATTATTTCCAACACGGAATATGATTGGTTCTGATAAGGAACACATGGTGGCATATGATTGGTTTCAATAAGGGACTCGTGGCAAAATATGATTAGTTCTGATAAAGCTACGTGGCATTTGATGTCAACATGACATGGCGGTACGGAAGGACACATGGCAGGTAGTATTGGCGTTTTTAGGGGTCATAAAGGGAAAATCATGGTGACATGTGTCACCACTCATGATGTGCCACGTGGTAGTGATGACATCATATCGAATGTCGCAAATCAGAGGTTGAGGATATCAACGTTTCATAACACTTGCCACTTGAAAAATTCTGATTGAAAAGTTCTAATAGAGGGGCTAGCGCGCTTTCGTTAAGATTTAAAGAACTAAGGGATTAAAGTAGTTTATAAAGGAAAATAGCCCCCGACAGCTAATAAAAATCCTTAGCACCTCAAGGTTAGGTGGAATGGTCACAACCCTCAGTCTTATGGCGAAGAAAGGCAGGAAGGGCTAAAGCAAAGGGAGCTAGGATAAAAGCAGAAATTCACGCTATATTACGTTATAAAGGGGCATAGATAGCATTAAGTCGACAATCGTTGACCCAGTTATATAAAAAAATAAAGGCCAAAGGAGCAAGCGCAAAGGGTTAAAGAGTATCAGTCAAACAATAAAGCGGAAACTTCTCTAATAAGACCATGCAGAAGTGTTAACAGATAAATGGGTCGACGGTTGTTGAAATCGCAGGAAGAGAGGGGATGATAGTTTGGAATGGGCAGCTCACAACTTGTGTGAAAACAACTACAACCACTCCAGATTTAAAGGCAGAGGATCAAAATTGATGAACCAATTTCATATTTGAAGGCTAAGGATTTTTCCAGCACTTTTCCCGTGATTGTTTTTATTTTTAGTATATTGTTCAGTTATTTTTTCTAGACGGCCAGCGACATATTTCCTTCAAAAATTCAACAGAACGACCAAATTTGTCTATAATTCCTATTATTTAGTTCTATTTTATAAATATCTACATGTTTTTAGTTCTATTTTATAAATATCTACATGTTTTTAGTTCTATTTTATAAATATCTACATGTTTTTAGTTCTATTTTATAAATATCTACATGTTTTTAGTAGATATTATTTTTGTAATGAGTTTGATTTGAAGTCTGAATTTATTTGAGACAGTCTATAAATATGTTGTAATAAGACTTATTAAGGGTTGGAATGTGTTAGATTATGTTGGATTATGCATGAAGAAAAGAGTTGTACATTGACGTAAGTCATGGATTGTACTCAAAGTGATCAATTTATAGAAATACAGAGAGTTTTGTTCCAGGATTCCCGTGTCAAGCAATTGGAGATGTGTTTTTTCATGTAAAATTGTTTATTTTCCTCTGTTTCCATGTGTTTTTCCCCTCCTTATTGTTGCAAGAATATTAAGGGCCGAATTTTCTTAAGTGTACTCTACTCTGGCTTGTTAACAATATCAATGCTTTCTTCTAATATTTAAGTATATAATTCATCCATGTATGCTCTATATTTAAATTAATCCTAAATCTAATTCATCTTATTCATACCACAAGCACTCTCTAAGATCCAGGAGTTTGCCTACCCTGCCTTGTTACAGTTCCTCTGTCATTTTATAATTGATTACTCAAAATTTTATGACTCCATGCCCAATGGACTTTTCCACTATCTTTCAACCAAACTTTTGGAAAACCCAACTCAAACTTAAATAACTAGCCTAAAATCTGAAGCAGAAATCTAAATCAGATAGAGAGATATCTCTTTGAAGCTGGAAGGGCTAGATCCCAACTTTAAAAGTGGTTTTATGGTTACCTCTGGGTTTCTCTCCTCAGCCTGATTCTGGAGACCATACTGGGGACACAAAAGGTTCTATCTTCCCCAGGAAAGATCATTAAGTTTTAGATCAGATTGTTGATGGTGGACAATGATCAGACACAAGAAGGCTGAAACATTCACCTGCCAATTCCAATCATTGTTACATTCAAATTTAGAGACTCCACTGGAGAATGAAAGTTGTTGACAGAGGAATGGAAGGATATTTCAGAAAAATCACGTTCTAGGTATTATTTCTCATCAAGTACCTTTTATCCTTTCTTGAAAATGTCAAAAGGATTTTCCTTTACATGTTGTATCCAAATGAAGATTACAAATGTGCACATAATTCTCCTTTTAAAATTGTATATCATTCCTTTAAATCTGCAAATGCGTCTCCTTATTGTATTAGTGATCCTGAACAAGATCCAAATGATAATCATAGTCCAATTAGTGCAATTCCATCTCAAAAAACCACAATCATGGTTGCTACCCGACATGCTCCATTAGATCTGCAAGCTCCTTTACATGATTTACCACAGAACTATGGTCAAAGGTTGCCTAAGTTTGATGGCACTGGACCCACTACAACACAACAAAACATATACAAAATGGATGGCTTTGTAGATATTGAAGAAGTTGATTTTGATTATGTTAAGATGATGCTTTTTGCCCAAACCCCGGCCGAAGAGGTCAAAAAATGGTACGGAGGACTAGCAACAGCCATTATTTGTCAATCTTCGACATTTTGAGCACACTTTCCTTGATATATGGGAGGTTAAAAGTAACCCTTTCCAGATTATGGCTGATTATAGGAATCTAGAGAGGAAATCGAGAGAATCGGTCCAAGATTTTTCAACTAGATGCAATAAGGTTTACAATTCCATCCCAACAAACATAAAGTCTCCCCCAAGATTGGCTTTACTTCACTATCTGGGTGGATTTGATGAAGAGATAGCCTATCAATTAAGGGAAAGAAACCTAGCAACTTTGGAAGAAATGCATAAAAATGTTGTTGATATAGAAGCAAATATACTTATCAAAAGGGCCAAATGGAAGTTGAAAGAAGGGGAGTGATTAAGAAGGAGTTTCCTCCATCACCAGACAATAACTTAGCTGCATTAGTGAAAATCATGCAAAAGTTGATGGAAAAAATCACTTTGCAAAACAAACCTACTGTTAGGGAGCAACAAAGAAGACCTCCTTTCCAAGCAGATTTTGCAGAAGAAGGAGAGATTGTTGATTCATGTCAACATAAGCTACATATTGATTGTTTTATATATTCACTTGAAGATAGCAATGAAGAACATGAAGAAGATACCGAATCGGGTGAAGAAACTTTTCCCTTGTATTTTGCTTCATTTCAATCGCTAAAAGAGAAATTTCATAGTGTTATAAGTTAGCAATCTCATTGACATCAAACATGAGGAAAACAATGAGTTATGATGGAAACCCTCTACCTTTATCTTTTGCTTCAATTGAACTATTTAAAGAAAATTATAAGATTACTAATGAAGTAGGGAGGCAAGTTGACAATAGCATAGATTGGAAACAACCTTTTCATGTATTTGATGACCCTGTTATTTGTTATATGGAAGACTCTTTCAGTTCAAGATTACAACCATTGAGTAACCATCAAATTGAAGATGTGATTGGAGGGTTGAAACATGAAGAACATTGTGGATTAATTCAAGGTGGTTATGTGCCATTAAGTTTTGGTTCATTTGAGTTCTTGAAGAAAAATGTTAAAACTACCACTAGAGCAAAGGATGGTGAGCTTAGAGAGGGGCCTATAGTCTCTTTGGAACCAATACACAATAAATTGCATCAACCCTTTTCAGTTTTCAATGATCCAATAGCCAATATTTTGGATGGTTTATGCAGTGAAATTTCTCCTCACTTAGTCTGTTGTGAACTTGAAAACAGGGGTAATGAAGACTTAGTTTGGCAACAACATCATTGTTTTGTCCAGTTTTGGCTTCATTACAAAAGTCACATGAAAATTTGTAGCACTATCATGAAAAATTTAAGTTTAAATTGCGTAAAATCAAGAATGCATATACAGGTTTGTATTCCCGATATGTAGACCACGTAGAGCAAAACTATAATATGTCAGATGATCTGAATTTTAGTGATCATTCATTTCAAGATCCTTTTACAAGCCTCTAGGAATCATCACTCAAGGTAGATCTTGTTTTATTCACCAGTGCAAAGATTGGATTCAGTTTGAGAGTTGAGTTGCCATTCTCCTTCTTCTTTTGTCTATTCAAGGTAACTGTGAGCAGAACTCAGTCAAGTAGCCATTTGCTTGATTGGCTAAATTGGAGAGAAGAGATCACCTAGTGTATATACTTTCAGCAAGTGTGGACAACCATCATCAACGTTTAAAGCCCGAGGAGAAGGCCCTAAGACTTTGGTGATGTTTTGTCAAATTTCTTATTTCCTTTAAAGTTTTCAGTTTTGTAACCAGTTTTCAGCCAGTTTAGTTTTAGTCTTTTTGTTTTTTATTCCATTGCCAAGGGAGAAGGCTACTGATCTACAATGTTCTTAACACCTCACAAGGATGATGTCATCCCCATTGGAGCCAATGTTAGGGTCATATAATTTAGGGTTGAAGTGTCTCCTTCCTATTATTCATTTTGAGAATTCAATGGTCAATTTTAGCCTATGTATCACTAAGGTGTCATAACCTAAAGGTTTACTTGTCAAATGAGTCATTTAGTTCTTGAATTCATGTGGTCAAGACAAGTTTGAAAGTTTGGGAGGTTTTTTGCATATAAAGTCTGGTTCATATCATATTGCGGGTGTTTTCATTGGAAAGTGATCAAAATAATCTTTCCAATGGTATATTCGGTTCTTCAAACCGACTTCCGAATCAAAAGATAGAGCAAGTTGAAATTTTGCTCCTCGAAACAAAAAAACAAAGGAAAAACATGAAAAAATTCTAAGTTTTGGATATTTTCCTTCTGCCACGTGTCAGCTCGGTATGACATTGGAGAATTTTCGACGTTTTCATATCGGAAGGATACGTAAGAGGCACATCGGAGCAAGTGGCAATCGATGATCGGAGATCCAGGGCAATCGACAATCGCATATAGCATGTCGGAGGCATATGGCATATCGACAATCGACGATTGGCGAATTGCAAGTACAGGGCATATCACATAGCGACAATTGGTGGCTTAGACAATGTGACTACATTTAAAAAGTGTGATATGAAATGTTGTGATATACAAAGGAGTTGAGAGTGTTAAACTACCGGGAAAAAGCATCGATAGTGTTAAACCGTCGAGGAATGCCTGAACAGATTAACAAAGAATTTCATCGCAAAACCAAATAGGATGGGCCTTTTCTTTCTCCTCTAGCGGGACGCATGGCGCAATATGATTAGTTTCGATAAGGGACACATGGCAGAATATGATTGGTTCTGATAAGGGACACATGGCGGAATATGATTGGTTATGATAAGGGACGTGTGGCGTAATATGATTGGTTCTGATAAAGCTACATGGCATTTGACGTCAGCATGACATGGCGGTAAGGAAGGAAACGTGGTAGGAAATTTTGGCATTCTGATGGGACTTAAGGGGGAAAATCAGGGCGATGGGTGTCACCACTCACAATGTGCCACGTGGCAGTGATGACGTCATATTGGTGGTTGAGGATATCAATATTTCGTAACACTTGCCACTTGAAAAGCTTCGATTGAAAGAACTAGCACGTGGTTGTTAAGATTTAAAGAACTAAGGGCCTAAAGCAGTTTATAAAGGAAAATAACCCCTGACAGCTAATAAAAAACCTTAGCACCTCAAGGTTAGGCAGAATGGTCACAATCATCGATCTTATGGTGAAGAAATGTAGGAAGGGCTAAAGCAAAGGGAGCTAGGATAAAAGTGGAAATTCATGTTAAATACATTATAAATCGGTGTCGATAGCATTAAGTCGACAGTCATTGGCCCATTTATATAACAAAATAAAGGCCAAATGAGCAAGTGCAAGGGGCTAAAGAGTATTAGTCAAACAATAAAGCGGAAACTTCTCCAATAAGACCATGCAGAAGTGTTAACAGATAGATGGGTCGACAATTGTTGAAATCACAGGAAAAGAGGGGATGACAGTTTGGAATGGGCAACTAATTGCTTGTGCGAAAACAACTACAACCACTCCAGATTTAAAGGCAAAGGATCAACATTAATGACCCAATTCTAGATTTGAAGGCTAAAGATTTTACCAGGAGTTCCATATTTCTTGCACTTTTCTAGTGGTTTTTTTTTTTTTTTAGTATATTGTTCAGTTATTTTTTCCAAATAGTCAGCGACAAATTTCCTTCGAAGATTCAACAAAACGACCAAATTTGTCTAGGATTCCTATTATTTAGTTATGTTTTAGAAATATATACATGTTTTTAGTAGATACTATTTTTATAATGAGTTTGATTTGAAGTTCGAATTTATTCGAGACAATCTATAAATATGTTGTAATAAGACTTATTAAGGGTTGGAATGTGTTGGATTATGTTGGATTATGCATGAAGAAAAGAGTTGTACATTGATGTAAGTCATGGATTGTACTCAAAGTGATCAATTTACAGAAATACAGAGAGTTTGTTCCAAGATTCCTGTGTTAAGCAATTGGTGATGTGTTCTTTCATGTAAAATTGTTTCTTTTCGTCAGTTTCCATATGTTTTTCCCCTCCTTATTGTTGCTCGAAGATTAAGGGTCGAATTTGCTTAAGTGTACTCTGGTCTGGCTTGTTAACAATATCAATGTTTTCTTCTGAAATTTAATTATAGAATTCATCTGTGTATGCTCTATATTTAAATTGATCCTAAATCTGATTCATCTTATTCATACCACAAGCACTCTATAAGATCCAGGAGTTTTCCTACCCTACCTTGTTACAATTCCTTTGTCATTTTATAATTGATTACTCAAAAATTTATGACTCCATGCCCAATGGACTTTTCCAACATCTTCCAACCAAACTTTTGAAAAACCCAAATCGAACTTAAATAACTAGCCTAAAATTTGAAGCATAAATCTAAATCAGATAGAGAGATCCCTCTCTGAAGTTGGAAGGGCTAGATGCCAACTTTAAAAGTGGTTTTGTGGTTACCTTTGGGTTCCTCTCCTCAACCTAGGGAAATTACAGAGTGATAAACCTTGGTGACTAATGTGATGGTAATTAGCTTCCCCACACTTGAAGTTATTCGAAACTTATCTCTATATGATAAAGTAGATTTGTTTGTCCACTAGCCATCAAGTAGATAAGACATTATCATCATTATGCTTCCCCTTTGAACGATCAAGTCATCGTTCATTATGCTCGGACATTCAGGAAGATTTGCTAGATTTGGGGAGGGCCATGCTATATCATACCACCCACGTACTTCATGCCTTGATCATGCCTCATTTGCATAAGGCTTGTTCCACTTGTTCATACAACTAGGAATGTAATGGTGACATGTGCCAAAGACACATGGCATGGTAATGTGGTAGGGGATCATGGAGGAAAAACATGTAGCATGCCTAAAAAAATAGGTTGAAGGGGAAACAATAAGTTGGAGGAAAGCAAGGGAAAATGTCAAATTTCCACCTACATAAGACACTTTTCAAGGGAGTAGGTGATTGGGCTTACGAGGAAGGTAAATGAAATTGATTTGAGGGGACATTTTGATGCATAAAAGCCTAACTGTAGAAGATACATGTTAGGATGGTGGAGAGTCAGAGCATTAGATCACCAGGGCATGAAAGGACTAGGAAGCTAGAACAAGTTTGACAAGAAACGTTCGATGGGAAAAGGCTTGACATTGTGCCACATGCTTGGGATACACATCATGTGCTTGAGGAATGAAGCATTGGGGTACCAAGGATAGAAGTTCGACAAAGGGAGTCCCGATGAGACAGGCTTGATGAGATACATCTTGCTAAATTGACACATATAGAGGATGCACATAAGAACATTGATGATTCAAGGAGTGAGGAATCAAGATAAAAATGATTAACGAGGCATTGATGAATAGAATAATTATGGGAGCCCACTTACATGACACATGGATGACTAGTGAGAACATGGACTCTTGTGACAACAATGAGGATCAACAACTTGTGACAACTCATTGCCAAAGAGTAAAATTAAGATCTTTAATGATTATAAGTCAAGGAAAAGAAATCAAATCGAATGAAATCAAGGCACATAATAGTGGAAAGTAGAACTTGCAATTAGTACTAAGTGCAATAATTCAAAAGGAATAACAGAATATACAAGTGGTTCCTAAGAAAATTTGTGATATTGGAAAATTCTCTAAGGTGTGTTGAGGATTCAACAGAACCATGGTCTTAAGAGTTGGTTATAATAAGATTTGAAGCCCTAGACCTAAGAAGAGGGAATGTTGGGGTGGGAGGGTGGCCTCCAAAAACCCAAACATTGGCATTGGAAAAGAGTAGTTGATGGAGATATGAAACTAGATTTGTAAGAGAGAGAGTGTGTGTGTTTAGGGTAGGAGAACAACCTTGAAAAGAAAACCCAAATTGTTGTGGAGAGGAATATTCTAGGTAGGTGTTGGCTAAGAGAAATAAATATACCAATGTGCTACTAAAGAAGATCAAGGTAGGTGGGTGTTCAGCTAAGAAAATTAGTTGTTGAGAAAAAGTCCTAGGAAAAGGTTCATCTAGGGGTTATGTCAAAAAATATTTGGGTGGGAGGGTGTCCTTCACAGGAGCCATATATGAGCAAGAGGGCATGTGGGGTGGGAGGGTAACCTCCAAAAAACCCAATGTTGTTGAATGTTAGATGGACTTCAAGCCAATGAACTAGATTTAAGTGAGAAATCATTCTTAAATTGTAGGCTTGAACGCCAAATGATGAAGAATAGATATTGTGTATAATTAAATGCAGGAACCATAAGAAAGAAATGAGAGAGATCATTGTTGATCGACTAATTTTATTTGTCCAACTAAAGGCCTCTTTATAGTTTCACATGCGGTCCACAAATTAATTGCCTAACCATTTTCATGTAATCTAAAGATTGAACATAATAAATTAAGTGCAAGTAGCTAGAAACCTTGAAGAAATGATAAATAATGCAAGTGCATGTAGTTGGAAGGTTGAAATACGCAACTAATTATCATGAATTGCGTTAGGAATCTACAAAGGTGCCCTTGTAGGTGGTACATTACTAATGAGGTATCCTTCCTGGTAGGTGTTGTTGGTAAGACATCCTCCTTAAGAGGTTGTTAGTGAAGCATCCCTATTGGGAAGCCTCCCTGTGAGTTCAACATTAGTACAATTGTTCACATAAGGACTAGTTTGTATGATAATGTGAAATTTATGAATGTTTTCACTGAATTTATGATTGTATTTGATATAGTACATGTCTGAGAAAGACTCCTTTTATTTTCAAATTTTTCTCGAAAGAATATTCATGGGTAAATTTCGAAGTTTACTTTTATTAAATTGGCAATCCTTGGTTTTCCTCAATATCATGGTTTGCAATCTACATAGTCACAAATGCCTAGGATGATTGTGCCTATTATATTAATAGGGCATAAGTAGATTACAATAGTTAGGCCCAAACATGCAATCAATCTTCTAGATACGCAATAAATAAGTGTATTATGGGAGAAAGGAGAAATGGAAATAAGCTAATCTCATTCTCCTATTCTCTAATTGAGAATTTGTAGAAAGAAGAAAATAAGTGATTGTCGTGATTTTCAATCTTTTATTTTCAATTTCATGCTCAAAATTATTGTCTAGATGGTGTCCTCAGTAATGGTGTTCTTGTAAATGCATAGAGAGTAGTGATATTTTATTACAAGCATGGGTAATGCTTTTCATATGTAGCAAAATGTTACCTTTGGGGATTCTTTTTTATTCTCATGTAATAAATGAGTATAACTCTATGATTGGATTCATTGTGAATAGTTCCAACCGTGCTAATATGCTAATGTGTTTATAGTAAGTTCTCAACCAAGAAAATCCCTACTATCAATTTATGCGAAAAGCATTTACATTCCATGGAAAAAAATGAAAAGTGTTTGTATTAATGCCCAAACTAGATTATGACATAAAACAATAAGAGGCATAATGGGTTTCCTTAAACATTCTATTTATTTACACATGGGAAACAAACAATGAATAACTACTTAACTATTAATTCCATTATAGTTTTGGTGTGGATTATTCTAATAGGTATGTAATGGAATCCAACTTACAAATGGAAGTAATTGTATATATTTTATGGTTAATAAATGGAGGAGTATGTTGGGGAGTTAAAAGAGACATACACTTCTTGTTAATGTTGGTTTCCATAAGTAAGGATGTTGCATGAGTAAACCCTGCCTGTGTTAGATATGCACGAAAGAACTTAATGTGGTTTATCTCTATAGATAATTGGTTTATATTGTTATTTTCTCCCATTTGGACTTGAGTTGGGATAATTGGCGAGAATTATCCATTACTTAACAACCTTGTTTCCCAATGGTGGAGTTTTATGTTATAGTTATTGTCATGGAAATTGATGACAAAGAAAACATTGCATTGTGCTTTTACATTCTTATATTCAAGAAAAATTGTTAGCAACCACGGGTTGTATTCTAGTAATGGGATGAGTGGTATTGGTTGAAGTATTGTGCATTAATGGTAGCAAATGAGATTCATACCGAAGACCATCAACTAATGTTAGTTTTTTCTTCCGAACCCAACATAGTAGCCATAGTCCCATTCCATTTTTTCCATGACAAGAAAATAGCTTACCACAAAAGGACAACAAATGCAACCAAGAGCACCATAACATCAACACCACCCTCACTGCATATCAATAATTTCATTTTCAACAATAGTCTTAAATTGCAAAAGGATGAATGCAAAGGACAAGAATAATAATTTTTTCATCTAACTTCAAAAACACCTAGCACCCTTCACACAAAAGATCATATCCACCACGGGCAACAATTACATTAACCACAAGAGTGAATGCAACCAACAAACTACCCAACACTAAATAGAGGGACAACCTACACGTAGGGCTACATGGATGCAAGAGAGAAGAAGACTAAATACAATCCACCATCTATCACTAGGGATGATTTTTTCTTCCAAACCCAACAAACAACCATTGTCTCATTCTGTGTTTTCCACAATATTAAAAGAAAAAGAAAAAAGAAAGGAAGGAAAATGAATGCAACCTAAAATTATCCCTGCATAATAACATCACCACTATTAGGAACCATTCAAGATACCACAAGAATAATTTGAAGCAAGTGTCCACATAATACCCAACAAAGGGAAGACTCATATGCAAAAAGGGAAGAAAAAAAATAATAGGGAAAAGCTAAGCATCTTTGTCAACTTAAACAAACAACACAAAGAATTGATAATAACCACACATAACTGCCTACCTACTATTCAAAACAACATAAGCAACAACTTAGTAAATAGTCACCAACAACACACTTAATGTCTTGGTTGCAAGGGACCATGCAAAACTGAACCAATGGGACAACATCAAAGAGCAGAGACAACATTAACAAATAAATGAACAACACACAAACCCATAATCCCTAAGAACCATCCAATAATGTTAATTATAGGTATGTTTTATGCTAGAGCAATTTATTTCAATTTCTTTTCCACATTAGCAATCACAATAGCATAAAGTAAACTGCAGATAGAACATAAATATAAATCGCAGAAGACAAGCCAAGACAAGAGGACACAAGATGTGGCGCTAGCCAGGGACAAACCCCAATGTGGGCAAACCCTTGATCAATTCTTCTTTTATGTTCTTCAAAGTTCAACAGAGAAAGTGAGAGAGATAGTACATTTACAATAGAAGTCAATCACTTTGACTTTTGATATCGACATGAGATCAGTTGAAGACATATTTCTTCAAGTGATTCTCTAAGGTGACTCGTTCACCTATCATAGTGCTACATCTCGTCTATTTGCTACACATTACCGTGTGACACCTTGTTGTATTGTCATATGTGTTGAACCTTGATGACTGAGTTGCTCTCATCTTCATGTTGCTCATCATGTTGCATAAACCATAGTCTTATTCATCATCAAGATGCCCATGCTCATGATCTCATTCATCATTATGCTGCCCATGCTCATATCACCATGCATCATTATGCTGCCCATGATCTCATACATCATGCTGCCTTCCTTCGGAGACAGATGCTCCGGTTGTTTCGGCAGTTCCCGGTAGTTTCGGCTTTTTTGGCAGTTCCAGCTTTTCCAGTAGTTCTGATAGTTCCAGCGTTTCTGGCTTTTCCGGCTTTTCCAATATTTCTAGCTTTTCTGGCTTTTTCGGTATTTCTGGCTTTTTCGGCAGTTTCAGCTTTTCTAGCAGTTCCGGCTTTTTCGGCTTTTCTGGCAGTTCCATCTTTTCCGGTATTTCTGACTTTTTCGACATTTCTGGCTTTTCCGGCAATTTCGGCTTTTCCGACGGTTCTGGCTTTTCCAGGTTTTCTGGCAGTTCCGGCTTTTCCGACAGTTCCGACTTTTCCGGCTATTCCTACTTTTTCGGCAATTCCGGCTTTTCCGACTTTTCCTTAGGATCTCTCATCCTACTGAGAGGAAGAGATCCAAGTGTGTGTAGAAATGACTTGAAGTCCTCTTCTATTTATACTAAAATGTAGAGGTTGAATAGACATGATTTTTGGGCTTCTGAGCCTACATAAGTTGCTGGCCGACTTAACAATTTGTCCATAACATAAATAAATTCATAACTTCATAAATATTTATCGGAATCAGATGATCTTTAGATCAATCGTATACCTCTCAATGAGAGGGATTCAATAAAAATATTAGTTGCCATAAATAATATGACCCACATGGAGTTGGGTCCTAGTTGCCAATTTTAACAAATAACAACCCCACTTTCCCACACAATTTCAACCATAAGAAAAACACCAACAAGGAGGACAATAGCCACACAAAAGCATTTGTCAAGTGTGCATGCACATAACATCTTTGTGGACCCTCAACTCTAACAACAACCTCACACTTCCACGCATCATCTAGCAAATAACACAATGCCAACATCCAACAAACCCCACGTAATGAAGAGGAAACATTAATGAACACACTAGAATCCTTAATCCTTAATTCCAAAGATTAAGCGGCCCACGCAAATGCTCAAATCAACAAAGAAAAATCTAGGCTATGGATTATTGATGTGGTAACATGAATGAGAAGGGACAATAAATTAGCAAATCATCTACTCCAACTTCACTCTCACCCTCCCACGTAGCACCAAGCATGTCAATTGTTCCAAAGCATCTACAACTCTAACAAGTTGGAGCAAAGTTGAGCAATGCAAATACTAATAATTACAAATACAAGAAATATCCATCCAATTGTAAACCACGATGGTGATGATTGCAACATCAACAACAAAAGTCACAAAATAAGCAAGAGTCATCCAATTATAGACTACAATCAAGAGCCTTGAAACATAAAAAACAACAGTCACAAACTGAGCAAGAATCATCTAGTTGCAAAACATAAAGGTAAAGTTCAAAATGTGCATAGGTTTTAAGAGAGGAGGAGGACACACATCCATTGAGTGAAGTGCATTCCATGGAGTGTTGGAAATAATACTAAGAGGGGATGAGGGGAGGTTGAATCAATATTATCAATTCAATAATTTTTCATTTCCCAAATAGATTTATATACGCTACTTTAGTGAAGTGAACTAGCGTGTACACGCTACTCTTATTAGAGAAACCAACGTATACCTAGAGAACTTATGATTTAATCAATTTATCATGTGTTGATCTTTAATCAGTGCATTAATAACTTATTAAGCAGTGCAGTAAAAAAATAATAAACAATCACACATGAACACCAAGATTTAAGGTGGAAACCCAATGCGAGAGAAAAACCACCCACTGTTGCCACCTCTGTCTTCTTTTAATAATAAGAAAATTTGTTTACAATATTCTATTGATGCAGACCCATGCCAGTACACAGGCACCCACCTGCAGAAGGCTACAACCTTCTCTTGTTCTCCAGCTTCTACTGGAAGGGAGCTACAACCCCCTAGCTATTGTACTAGTCGATCTGTTTACTAGTACCTAGGCATCGGCCTACAGAAGGCTCCATCCTTCACTCATTTTCCAGCTGCTACTCGAAGGGAGCTCCAACCCCTTGGCTCTTGTACTAGCCGATATGTTTACTAGTACGTAGGCGCCGACCTACAGAAGGCTCCAACCATCACTCATTTTTCAGCTGCTACTGGAAGGGAGATCCAACCCCTGGCTCTTGTATTGGCCAATATATTTACCAGTACATAGGCGCCTGCCTATAGAAGACTACGACCTTCTCTCTTCCTCTAGGGACCACGTTCATAAATTTTCAAACTCGATACTCCTGGAACACAACAATACAAATGAAGAACTTGTTTCATCAAATTTTCATACTGGACCCATCAGAAACTTTGAAACTCAAACTGCATCAACCAACAATCAGTTAATTTGAACAATTAGATCACCGTCACCTTGAACCCATAAACCTGCATCATCATTCAGAACTAGTTGTAACCTCAAAAATCATGCACTAGAATGTATACGCCACTTTACTGAACCCAACCTGTGTGTATACGCTACTTCCTTTAACCAAACCTGCGTATACCCTCAAAACTACTGAAACATAAAACTTCTGAATCAAGTTTGTACCAACCAGCAATATACTAAACATCTATTGTCAATTTACAGGGCTTTACACAGGCAGTAGCAGAGATAACCCTTCTTACTTAGACAATCAATTAATCAGACACCAAATTCCTTATGCATTCAATTTTACATTCATATCTAAGAAGACTTCATTGAAAGACAACATGAAAACAACCGAACTGATCAGATAGATCAGTCAGATCTGAAGAATAGGCTTTTCTTTTGTATACGCTACTTGGAAGAGTAGAACCTGCGTGTATACATGCTTTTACATAGACGAACCAATGTATAGATCTGCAAATATTAACTCATAACTTCGCTGCTATTCCAGACTTCAGACAAACCTAGATCATGACATTTAAAGAATCAAAACATGTGTTATTATTCAGATCTGTACTATCCATGATCAAACCACATAATGATAATTCATTTCAGGCCTCATGATCCCAATCCATCATCCATCATGAACCACTTAGGTGCATCCTTAGTTTAGATCAAGTAAAGCATCAGAAACCCATAACTTGCATATTTGATCTAACTCTTCATAAGATATTCAATACTTGCACCCATGTAGCCCTCTGATCTTCTCCTCCTTATATACTTAGATCCTTTGTCAATACCTCAGACCAAAACCACTTAGTACCCGTGGTATTCTTGGGCGGGATCAAATAGTTGTTACTTCGCTTAATATTGTGGGCTAATACCTTGGTATTGACCCTTGGTATTCTTTTCTCTTGAATTTCCTTGTTTTTCCAACATGTATGTGCTTTTCCTCTCGTGAGAGTGTGTGTATACGTATACGCTCTTTTTGTTCTGTGTGCCTGTGTTTATACGTCACTTGGACAAAGTGAATAAGCGAATACCTCTCTTTCTTCAATCTCTGGAGTCTGATCTATAATCCTTGTTGTTAACATGTTGCATTATGAACTCTCATCTATGTGAGTTGCCATCAAGGACAACATCTGTATCATAATGCCAACAATCTTCCCCTTTCGACTTGATGGCAACCACAACACCAAGATACTCTCCCCCTTTAACATCAAGGGCAGAGGGCCGACCAAGATATTCTCCCTCTTTGATATTCATTATGATGTCCATGCTCCCCCTGAGTACTTGCAGAGTTTGCAAAGATATTTTTCAAAAGAATAACATGAATCTATAACTCAACTAAGTGAGTATGACATCCCTAAGACCAATGACTCATACATACATTAATCACCCAACCAAGTGGGGATACACCAAATTTGTCTCATCCACCCAACCAAGTGGGGATACACCAAATTTGTCTCATCCACCCAACCAAGTGGGGATATACCCAATGTTTATACATGATTGAAATAACAATTATTACATCATCCTTCCCATGCATAGTGGGGTTACAAATTAGGTCCTTTCATGACCTTTACATCAAATGATATACATGACATTTATAACAAGGGCCAACAATCTAAACAAGACCATGATAGTCATCAGCAACTATCATACACCATATATGATCTGCCCCATCAACATCTGTCAGCAGCATCAAGATCAATAGCCTGTATATGAACATCATCAAATGAGTCACTTGAATCAAAACACCTATGTGGATCAAGCAGTGTCAGCATCTTTGTGTACCAAGATCTTCTAACATAATGGCAACAATGCATTATTAGAAGCATATGCTCCCCCTGAACCTGTGCCAGTCGTTCACTATCAGATCTAGTCATTGCAAATATCAGTAAGAATCATCAAGGCATCATCATCAATCATAGATACATCAAGTCATCAACAACTTATGAGGGCCAAGTGCACTTCTACATATTATCAACAGACTGTAATGATCATCAATCAGAACAGAATAGATATTTGATAATTGATTGAACCATATCATACCCCTTTTTCTGAGTCTATCCCACTGCTTTTTCCTCAAACCAACATATACGCGATTGTGCAGCTTCGAACTCACGTATATACACAACTTGTCTTCATGCTAATTGTGTATGAGATTTAAAACACTGAAGTTTCACACTTTCAGCTCCCCCCGAGTCTGTTATGTTTGTACACTATGCTATGCCACGTCTTTCTGGTTGTATTTCCTTCTTCCTCCATACCTTGGAGTGTGATGATGTTTTCTCCTTTTGGTATGTTGGCCAAAATTTGCTCTTGCATTCTTTTGCTATGTGCCCAAACTTGTTACAAGCATAACAGCTTATATGTTTCATATTCCCTCTATAACAGTCAATGGATTTGTGGCCAAACATATTGCATGAAAAAGAATATCCCTTAAAGTGCCTGGAAGCTGATGATCTTTTTGTGTGACGGTTATTAGCTTGAACCATTCTACTTCTGCATCTGGCTGCAACATGTCCAAAATTATGACATACAAAACATTCAACATTATTCGTTAGAGGAAATAACCGACTATCACTTCCATAGTTAGGAGTAAATGATTTTCTTTAAAGACTTTCTTTCCTTGGTTGTTGATGGGGTTGACCTCTTATCTCCTTGTTGCTCATTTTAGAATTTGCATTAGAGTTCCTTGCCTCGTCTTGTGAGCTAGATTCACCTTCAACAGTTTCATGAAAACCAAGACCAGTTTTGATGGTAGGAGACCTTTGATTACTAAGAATATTATCCAAAATCTTAGTACTGTCTTAAAAACGTAACAATTTATCATTTTCTTCTAATTTACCTTTTAAGATATTTACCTCAACCTGATATTACTCTTCCTTTTCCAGATATTACTTCTTCATGATTTCTTCAACCTTTCTTCCTTCTTCCACTTGTTGCCTTAATTTGAGAATCTCATTTTATTGTTCTTCATCTGCTTGAGGTAGTTCTTCATTCTGCTTATTTGAATTTTCAAGATCTTCTTTTAGAGAGAGGATCTTAGCTTCAAGACTTTCATAGTAAATGGATCTATCTTTAAGTCTCTTGATTGTTGTACTCTTTTCATTTACTTCATTTCTTAATGATGTTACTTCATCCTGTAGCTTTTGACATTGATCTTCCTTTTCCTTGTATTGCGCTCTCACCTTGTTTCCTTCCTCCAACTGAGCTTTTAATCTAATAACTTCTTCTTTGAAGGAACACTCCCTTTCGTTAAATAGATCTTGTTGATCTCTAATTTTATCTGTGAGTCTTTTAACTTCTGCATCTATATTTCTTTCACTATTACTTTCATTGCATGAACAGAGAAAGTATCACCAGAGGACCAAAATTTTGTACATGATACTTCTGTTACTTGTTCATCTTTTTTTTTTTTTTTTTTTAGGAGTAGGACCTTCTATTAAACTTAGTTAAATATACATAATTTACAAGGAGCCACACCTGCTCTGCGAGAGTTCAACAGTCAACTGGGTAGGCCAAACCAATCCAATCTCCCAAAACTAAGAGAACCTAAACCGGAAAATCGGGAGAACCGCCAAACAAAGCACAAGGAGCATAGTAAACCTTGGAGGGCAAGTCCAAAACCTGCCATGGAACCACAAGACGTCCCACCACTAGTCACACTGAAAACTGACAAACGGACAAACGGACCCGAAGGAAGTTAAAACATAACACTCTAAATATTTTTTGGGTCCGACCAACGCGCATACATAATCGCCACCGTTGATCGACTGATTAAGATCCATCGCTCATCATAGATATCGAAAGGTCAAGAAACGCGAGAGTTAACCACCCTATGAGGGCGGTTTTCTCTCTCCTCGTTCCGCAACGTGTCGCTCAAAGAGTGGAATCGGAGCCAAACACAGAAAAACCAGAAACCGTTCAAACCTCGCCCGATATATCGCTTATGGTATTGGACCTGTTGACTTGCGTAAAAACCCACCCGACCTTTCGCCACGTGTTGTCCCTTAATTCCTTCCAGCGGGCAGTACTTGAGACAATCCCGTTCACCTGGATTCTTTGTCAACCACCACATAAGCCAAATGACAAGGGCTACCCCGCCCTGTGGAATAGTCCAAGTCAAACCATTCTTCATTCAATAAAAGGGAAACCTGACCTTGGAAAATCACCAAACCATGACGGGTTGGACTGAATGGAGTCCTCCAACCTCCCACTGGTCTTCAGGGTTCCTCTGATCCTCCCTGTTAGTCCATAGTTCCATATCCTGGTTAGCGTTACATAGATAATCCTCCCACAATTTACCTGGGGGAAGCAAATCCCAAGCATACCTAGAATCCCTATCCCTATTTGTGACTCCTTCATTCGCCAATCGATCCGCTAACATATTAGTCTTCCTTTTCACATGAGAAAATCTGACAGTTTTGAGGGTTCACAGGTGAGAATAGATGCGGTAAAAAACCTGCAAGAGCTTCCAGTGCTTTGACACTTTATCTGGCGAGGTGCCATTACTAATCTTCTTAGCCGCTCTAATAATTAATTCCGAATCCGCTGCAATTATAACATTGTGTGAACCTGAATTCACCAGGATTTCCAAGCATTGCTCTAATGCCATGAGCTCGGCCATGTTGTTTGTAGCCTTCCTCAAGTGGCCATGGATGATCATCTGTATTTGTCCCTGATCGTCTCTTATGGAACCCTCAAAGCCCACTAATCATGGGTTGCCCTTAGCTGCTCCATCAATATTGATTTTTAAGAAACCACAAGGAGGAGGCTTCCAGATGGTAGCACACGTGTTTAGAAGGTTCACTGTCTTCACTATTCCCAAAGGATTAATAGACTGGAGCCCCAAGTGAAGTAAAATTCTTTCCTCATGGGGTAGGGGAGGATCTTTAGGAAGGGTCCTCAGCAAGCTTCTAACTGTGTCTTTGAGCTGCCTTAGAATTTGCTCAATTATGTGTTGGGGCCTGTGAGTTTTATTTTTGAAGATTCGACTGTTGCATTCTTTCCACACATGCCAAATGACAAAACTTGGAACCAGAATCCAGGCTTTATTAACTATCTCATTCCCTGAGAAGTTCTTCCTCCAGTTCTTTAGAGTGTTGGATATGCTGAGACTGTCCCTATCAGTTTGTCTAAAGATAGCAGCCACCCAGTCCCACACCTTTGAAGTGAAAGGACAAAGGTTGAGAAGATGTTCAATCGTCTCCTCATGTGCACCATAAAGGTAACACCTGGAAGGACTAATGAAGCCTTTCTTTAGGAGATTGTCCCAAGTTAAGATCTTCCTTTGATGCACTAGCTAGATGAAAAGCTTTATTTTCATCCAATGCGGACTTTGCCAGAGTTTCTTCCAGATCTTATCAGGATTCACAAAGTTCAATCCCGTGACTTCCCGTTTGGCCTCTTTGAGGTTAAAGTTGCCTTCAGTGTTCTTTCCCCATCTTAATTGATCCGTTGAGGAAGAGGCAAGAATCCTTCTATGCTCGAGCTCCTGGGTGAGGGCTTTTGCCTTAGTTTTCAACTGGTTTTCATCACTGTATCCTAGATCCTTCCACTCCCTCCATTTTCCATTGTTCCTGTCCTGATCCCAGAAGTCTTTTACCAGAACCATACCTTTGTTGTCTCTATCATTTTTGAGATCTGCAAATTCATCCCTATAAAGGTTGGGTTCATGTTGCCAGTTATCCTCCCAAAATTGAGCAAGATCCCCTGCCCGAATTTCCCAAAAACAATGGTGCTGAACAATGTTTTTATTATCCCACGCAAGGTTCCAAATATGGGAGCTCCTGATTTGCCTTGACATTCTAACATGATCCTTTTCATGCCAGTGCTTGGCATATTTTTGTTTCCAAAGCTTAGCCCAGGGGGCATTCGGTTCCTTAATCCATCTCCACCAAAGCTTGGCTCTCGAGACTTTGCTGAGGGTCTCAGGATCCTGAAGCCTTAAACCACCATGGCTCTTGGGCTTACAAAGCTTGTCCCAGGCTACTGAAGCCCACTTCTTTTTCTCTTCCCCTCTGCCCCACAGAAAGTCCCTCTGAATGCTTCTTATTAGTTGTTTGATACCTTGAAGAGCAGGAAGAGCTGAAAACATAAAAATGGGAATGGCCCGCAGGACCACCTGTGTCAGCACAAGGCATCCTGCCAGATTTAGTGATCTGCATGTCCATTTTTTGATCTTGTCCTGAATTTTATTTAAAATGGGTTCCCACACTTTATTGCTTAGCGGTTTGTCAGTAAGAGGAATGCCAAGATATTTGGAAGGTAGCTGTTCTCTTTGAAATCTAAGAATTCTGGTAATATTATTATGAATAATAATATTAGTGTTAAAGAAAAAAACTTTGGACTTGTTAAGTCTTACTTGAGTGCCTGCTGCCATAGCAAAGTCATTTAAGATATTTTTGATTGCTTTGGCCTCCCTGACGGTAGGTATGCCCTGTAACATAGTATCATCTACAAATTATTGATGAGTGTTTACCTCTCCATTTGCGGTAAGTTTGATACCCTGAATTCTTCCTTCAGCATTTGCCACCTTAATCGCTCTACGTAGCCCTTCCATCATGAGGACGAAGAGGAACGGTGAGAGCGGTTCTCCTTGTCTGAGCCCTCTGGAGGGAGTGAAGGTCCTTGAAGGAGCTCCATTAAACAGTATGGAAAAACTGGTTGAGGTAACTAATGCCATGATCCATCTTATCTAGTTCTGATCAAAATCATATGCTTTTAGAATTGCTCTTATGTAAGCCCAGCTCAATTTATCATAGGCTTTCGCAAGGTCCAACTGAATGATCATGCCAGCTTGTTTGTTGCTTTTGAGAGAGTGTACCACCTCATGAGCTTGGATGATATTGTTGAGGATTTGTCTTCCCTCTAGATATCCTGTTTGTTCCTCCGAAATGAGAGAGGGTAGAAGTGGTTTGAGTCGATTGGCTATTACTTTGGAGATAATTTTATACACCACATTACATAAGGCTATGGGCCGAAAACCATCCAGAGTCATGGCATTTTCCTGCTTTGGGATCAGAGCTATAAAGGATGCATTCAAAGCCTTTAGTACCTTTTTGGATCTTCTTGAGTCTTCCACCACCTCGAGGATATCAGGTTTGACAGTTTCCCAACAGGCTTTGAAGAAATCTACATTGAATCCATCCGGGCCTGGTGCTTTTCCACTCTGCATTTCATTAATCACTTCATTGACCTCCTCTTCCGAAACTGGCCTGTTGAGATTGTGGTTGTCCTCTCTGGTAACCAGTTGAGGGATATATTGGGTGAAATGTTCAATGAACCTAGATTTGTCCTCCAGAGGCTCCTTTGCAATGTTGTAGAAGTGCTGAACAAGGACCGATTCCATATCATTGTTAGAAACTAGCTCAATGCCTTGAGAATCTTTGATCTTTGTGATTCTGTTGTGTGCCCTGTGAGCTATGATGGTTTGTGGAAGAATTTTGTGTTTCTTTCTCCCTCATTAATCCATTGTATTCTTGATTTCAGCCTCCAGAAAATTTCTTCTTGTAATCATCGGTTCTCCCATTCTTCCTGCAGAGAGTCAGTTAATTTTTGCCACTCTTTGGTGAAGCCATCTTTGATGATGATCTGATTGATCTCCTGGAGCTTCAGTTCAGTTTCTCTTTTGGCTTTGAAGATATCTCCAAATTCATTTTTGTTCCAAACTTTAAGACGATATTTTATTTGTTTAAGTTTTTGTTGGAGCATATACATTTTTTAACCCTGAATATTCAACTCCTCTCTCCACCATGTCTCAACGTTATTTGTGAAATTAGGATGTGAGAGCCAGGCATTTTCAAACCTGAAAAGTCTGTTTCTCGGAGTGCCCATAAAGGTGGCTTCCAGCGGTACAGGCCAATGATCTGATCCTCCAAAGGGTAGAATGGAGGTTGTCATGGCAGGTCCTGAGAGAAAGAGGTCCTCTAAAATCATGAATCTATCAAGTTTGGAAGCAACTTGATGGGCCCCTCCCCTTTTGTTGTCCCAAGTGAAGGTTCCATTTAATGTTTCAGTGTCCACCAGCCTCATGTTCCTAATGAAGTTCTGGAAGGCCATGGAGTCTCTGCCTAGTTGTCTGGTGCCCCTTTTTTTTTGTGTGTGGAGATCTTATCATATTGAAATCTCCTGCAACGATCCAGGGTAGAGTGGGATGTCTCTCTCTAAGTTCCTCCAGGGAAGTGAGAAGCTTGAGCTTATCTGCTAGCTTTTGAGGTCCATAAAAAGTTCGTAATCATGTATATCTCCTTGTCCCCTATAGGTTGACATATCATGGAAAGGTAGTTCTTGGATGCTTCAACATCTATAATTCCCAATTTTTGTGGGTTCCACAAAGTGAGAATCCTCCCCGCCGAATGACCTACCTTACCTCTAAATACTCATAATTGAATAACCACTTATTATGAATATCTCTTATCTTTTCCATCGAACATTTTGTCTCCTGTATAAAAACCATGTCTAGTTTTTCTTCTTTCATTCTGTTACTAAGATTTCTTTGTTTCCTTCTATTACCTATTCCTCTAATGTTCCAGGTTGTGAACTTCATTAAGAAAGATTAGTAAAGGAATAACTAGTAAGATCTTTCATCTTACCTGATTTGATCAACAGTTTTCCACATTCTTTTAGCAGTTCATTCTGCCTCTTTCATCCTCTTTTCCTGCCTAAGTTCTTTGGAGATTGTGCCTGAGGATTCTCCATCATCTTGACCCCACTTGGCTCTTGGCTTTCATGATTTCTTTTGACTCCCGCTCCCTTCGTTTGTGACCTCCAGAGAAAGAGTTGTTGTACTCTATCATAGTCCTGTTTTGGCAAGGAGTCCACCCCTAATTTTTTACCTTGTTCCAGAAATTTCTCTAGATCTAGATTTTCCCTACCCATAATCTCCTGTAAGTCATGGTCCTCTGTTCCTGCTTCACTTGGAGTCATCTCCTGGTCCCTACTGATCTCCATCAAGCTTGGTAGATCATCCTTTTGCTGGTTGTCGACTATTATATCCTCCATGTCGGCTACCCTATCCTATTCTTTTGTTACATTCTCCATGTCCTCGATTGTCTCCTTGTTCCCCTCTTCTTCCTCCAGGATCTTAAAGTTGTTTTGTCTTGTGTGTTTGTCCTCATTTGCCTTCTTGTGTGGACGCTTTCCTCCTTTTCCTTTACTCCCAACTTTGGTGAAACCCTCGTGGTGTCTTTCGACAATGGTTTTTTGATTATCTTCCCTGTTGATTGTAGGGCAATCTCTATATATATGCCCATGTTCATGGCATTTGCGGCATCTGAATGGTATGTGCTCATAGTCCATTGTCTACACCCATTCTTCATCATATACTTCTAAAATGATCGCTTCCGACAGGGCTCTAGATAGATCCATTTCCACACATATTCGGGCAAAGGAGGTATATCTCCCTTTCAGAGTTGCCTCTGAGATTTTTAGAAAATGTCCCAGCTTGTTGCCTATGGTTTTCAAAGATTTTTGCAACCAATAATCCAGAGGAAGGGAATAAAGTCTGATCCAAATAGGTACTAAAGTGAATGTTTCACGTTCCGGGACAAAGTTCATCATCTATGGCCGCATGTAGAGTCCTGCCACAACATAGAAATAGCCCCCCCTTCAAACACTTTGTCTTTGTCTTCTAGGCTTACGAACACTACTGTGAAAAAACCCTTAGAACCTAGATGTAAGTGTATTTCCCCCTTTGGCTTCCAATGGCTCCTTATCCAGACATGTAAAGCCCTTTCCGTCAGCCATAGCCCCATGAACTTACATATAATTGCATGCTCCATCATATGATCTCTATGAGCTTGTATCACTAGGTCGCTTAATACGATCTGAGGAATAATGCCTGACTTGGGCTTGCAGACTCCCGTGGTCTTTCTGGAAGCTGGTTTTTCACTATTGCCTCCAATCTCCTTTTCTTTTCTTGTTTCTTGTTAATCCCCTTCCTGATCCCTATCTCCACTTCTTCCAGATGTCCCCTGACTTCTGGTTTCTGAGATCTTGTCCAGTGATTTTTTGAAATGTTTCTTTCTCGCATTCTGACTTCCTCCTGTGACTGCTTGGCTGTAGGAGGGAGCAACACTCCCCCCTGCACTCCCCGCCATGGTACCATGAATCCAAAACCATGTCTTCAACTCCAACCCTAGCTTCTCCGCTCCTCTCCCGACCTCCCCCGCTTCCCCGCGAATACATCCTTTTGCTTGTTCATTTTCAATCTAAAGTGATTCTAAATTTGAATACTTGCTTCCACCTAATGGCCAATTGTCTCTCCTATTGTCACTGTTCCTTTGAGACGTCTTCTTCTTCTGAGGCGCTTTCTTCTTTAGCTTCTTTCCCATTGTTTCTACGGATCTCCTTCAAGCAATCAAGCTTCTGCCAAAGGACCTGCTGTGATACCAATTGTTGGAAATAATGTTGAGAGGGGGGGTGAACCAATATTATCAGTTCAATAAATTTTCATTTTCCAAATAGATTTATATATGCTACTTTAGTGAAGTGAACTAGCGTGTACACACTACTGTGATTAGAGAAACCAAAGTATACCCAAAGAACTTATGATTTAATCAATTTATCATGTGTTGATCTTTAATTAGTGCATCAGTAACTTGTTAAGCAATGCAGTAAAAACATAATAAACAATCACACATAAGCAACACACATGAACACCAATATTTAAGGTGGAAACCCAATGCGGGAGAAAAACCACATGTTGCTGTCGTCTCTGTCTTCTTTTAACAATAAGAAAATATGTTTACAATCTTGTACTGGTGCAGACTCATGCCAGTACACAGGCATCCACCTGCAGAAGGCTACAACCTTCTCCCGTTCTCCAACTTCTACTGGAAGGGAGCTACAACCCCCTAGCTCTTATACTAGTCGATCCGTTTACTAGTACATAGGCGCCGACCTACAGAAGGCTCCAACCTTCATTCTTTTTCCAGCTGCTACTGGAAGGGAGTTCCAACCCCCTGGCTCTTGTACTAGCCGATCTGTTTACTAGTACATAGGCACCAGCCTACAAAAGGCTCCAACCTTCACTCATTTTCTAGCTGCTACCAGAAGGGAGCTCCAACCCCTTAGCTCTTGTATAGGGTGATATGTTTACCAGTATGTAGGCGTCGGCCTACAAAAAGCTACGACCTTCTCTCTTCCTCCAGGGACCTCGTTTCATAAATTTTCATACTAGATACTCCTGGAACACAACAATACAAATGAAGGTCTCGTTTCATCAAATTTTCATACTGGACCCATCAGAAACTTTGAAACTCAAACTGCATCAAACAACAATCAGTTAATCTGAACAATCAGATCACTGTCACCAGAACACTGTGTTGAACTCAGAAACCTGCATCATCATTCAGAACCAGCTGTAACCTAAAAAATCATGCATCAGAATGTATATGCTACTTTACTGAACCCAACCTGCGTGTATACGCTACTTCCTTTTGCAAAACCTGCGTATACCCTTAAAACTTCTGAAACATAAAACTTTTGAATCAAGTTTGTACCAACCAACAGTATACTGAACATCTACTGTCAATTTACAGAGCTTTACACAAGCAGTAGCAGAGATAACCCTTCTTACTTAGACAATCAATCAATCAGACACCAAACTCCTTATGCATTCAATTTTACATTTAGATCTAAGAATACTTCATTGGTAGACAACAATAAAACAACAGAAATGATCAAATAGATCAGTTAGATCTGAAGAATAGGCTTTTCTTTTGTATATGCTACTTGGAAGAGTAGAACCTGCGTGTATACGCGCTTTTACTGAGACAAACCACCGTATAGATCTGCAAATATTAACTCATAACTTCATTGCTATTCCAGACTTCAAACAAACCCAGATCATGACATTTAAAGAATAAAACATGCGTTACTATTCAGATCTAGACTGTCCATGATCAAACCACATAATGGTAATTCATTTCAGGCCTCATGATCCCAATCCATCATCCATCATCAACCACTTAGGTGCATCCTTAGTTTAGATCAAGCCAAGCATCAGAAACCCATAACCTACATATTTGATCTAACTCTTCATAAGATATTCAATACTTGCACCCATCTAGCCCTTTGATCTTCTCCTCCTTATATACTTAGATCCTTTGTCAATACCTCAGACCAAAACCACTTAATACCCATGGTATTCTTGGGCGAGATCAAATAGTCATTACTCCACTCAATATTGTGGGCTAATACCATGGTATTGACCCCTAGTATTCTTTTCTCTTGAATTTCCTTGTTTTTCCAACCTGTACGCTCTTTTCCTCTTGTGAGAGTGCATGTATACATATACACTCTTTTTGTTCTGTGCGCACGGGCGTGTATGTCACTTAGACAAAGTGAACCAACATATACCTCTCTTTCTTCAATCTCTGGAGTCTGATCTGTAATCCTTGCTGTTAACTTGTTGCATTGTGAACTGTCATCTATGTGAGTTTCCATCAAGGACAACATCTGTATCATAATGCCAACATGGAGTTGCCTTGAGCAAGGTTGACAATGAAACTCCCACCACCCTCCACCAACTTTTCAACATATTCCCTTTTTAATATTTTAAAAAATCTAAAATAACCCAAGTTTAAGGTGTCTCATCACGACCATTGGCCAAGGATACTTATGATAATTTTCATTTTCATTTTTGTTTGAATATTTTGTATTTTTAGAACAAAACAATCCAAAATTTTATTCCAAAGTGAACTTAGGGTTATTGCAACAGATTTGTAGTTAATGTCCAACATTGCAAACTGATCAATATTCCTTGTTTGGGCAAGACTAATAACCAAAAGTTTTATGCAATCAAATCATTATCCATTACCACTTCTTCAATTTTGTGTATTGAAACAATCATGCCATATGTAATATGTGATATAATGTGAATATAGTTCATGAGAAGCATTTGCAAGTACACATTGACAATCGGTTCCATCAATGATCCCATCTATGATCATACCTTATTCCTTGTTAGTACAACAACCTTTCATGTGGGGTACTTAATGTGTTAGTGAATGTTCATTGATAAACTTTTCACATGACACCTTTGAGTCACAATATTTTTTTAATCATAGATTATTAGCTCCAAAAATTTTAGCCTAGTAAGAAATTTTTATCATTGAAACTCTCATATGCCCTTTAGATGTTTGCTTTGCCTTTCAACTTGCAACTTTGATTAACAATGCCTATCTAAGAATTCTTGCTAAAGGCACTTCTATACCTATACAAAATGAAGTTCATCAATAATATCTATAATGTTTAACATCAAGTTGGAGAAATTTTATGGCACACTTCAACTAATAACAGACAATGACATGACAAACATCATGCCCTCACAACTTCTTGGTTGCGGTAGAGTCTATCTTCACATTCAAAATACAAGTTTATAGGCCCATGTCGATAGTTATGATCACTTTAAACAATCCTTATAACATCATTATGTTGGCATTATGATACAGGTGTTGTCCTTGATGGCAACTCACTCAGAGGTATGATACAGGTGTTGTCCTTGGTGGCAACTCAATCAGATGACAGATCACAGTACAACAGGTCAAGAGAGAGGTATACGCAGGTTAATCTTGATGAAAGCGCATATACACGCGGGTTATCAAAACAAAAGGCGCGTATACTTATACACGCAGGATCATAGAAGGAAAGGTGCGTACAGGTTGGAAAACTAAGTTTTGGTCCGTGGTATTTGGTCCATGGTATTTGGTCCGAAGTATTGGCCCCAGGTATTGGGTCCAAGGTATTGGTTTTACTTGGTTTTGGACCATGGTATTGAGAGAAGCCTAAACCTATATAAGGAGAAGATCATTAGGCCAAGGGGGTGCAAGGGTGATGAATATTTGATTAAGAGTGAGATCTAGTATACTGGTTATGGGTTTGAAATGCTTGGCTCGATTTGAATCAAGGAGGCTCCTATGCGGTTGATAAAGGTTGATGGTCTGGGATCTTGAAGACTAAAATGTATTATCATTATATGGTATGATCATGAGTAGATCTGAGTACTAATGCATGTTTTATCCTTTATATCTTATTGTCTGGGTATATCTGAAGTTGAAATTGCAGCGAAGGTATAAGTAATTATCTTTAGATCTATACGCGGGTTCTCTCCGGTGAAAGAGCATATACACGCCGGTTTGACACAGTCAAGTAACGTATACATTATGAGATTTGATGTTTCAGGTTGCTGTTGGTTCTAGTGGTTGTTGCAGAGTTCTGGGCTCTGGTATGTGTTCTGGTAACTATGTTTTGATGACAGGGTTTCAGTGATTCAATATTGGGTGATTTAGAGATTGATGATGTAGGTATAGTTGATGATTGTATTGCAGTGGTGATTATTGTGTATTTATGGATCCAGTCTGAAAATTTATGAAACGTGGTCCCTGGAAGAAAAGAGAAGGTTGTAGCCTTCTGTAGGCCAGCACCTACGTATTAGTACATCAATTAGTACAAGAGCTAAGGGGGTTGTAGCTCCCTTCCAAGAGAGTCTGGAGAATGAGAGAAGGTTGTAGCCTTCTGCAGGTAGAAGCCTGCGTACTGGTATAAGATTGCACCAGTACATAACCATTGTAAAAAGAAGTTTCTAATTAAAAGAAGATAGAGACGAATTGCAGCAGGTGGTTTTCACCCACATTGGGTTTCCACCTTATATCATGGTGTCCATGTGTGCTTCTTGTGTGTGATGATTTGTTCTGTTTTATTGCCCCTGTTTACTGTTCACATGGTTAATAAAGTTCTGATGCACTAACTAAAGATCAACAATTTAATGGATTAACTGAATCATAAGTTTACTGGATATACGCTACTTGCATTAGACACAATTGCGCATACACGCAGTTTGACTTAACTGAAGTAGCGTATATGAATCTGAATATGGAAATGAAAAAGTTATATTGATTTGCTAATACTGATTCACCCCCCCCTCCTCTTAGTGTTATTTCCAACACATTAAACATTATGGCAATAAAGCTTTCAACGTATCACCCTACCTTGGTAAGCATGCGTTTCAATGTTGAGCTCTTCTAGCCTTATAATAATTAATTAAACATAGCACAACACCACCATATTCTTTATTGAACATATATCCCAAGTTCAACACATCACTTTTAATTAACCAAGTCATTGATAGTACAGGTTGTCATACTCATAACAAAGCTAGACATCTCTATTGCATGGTTGATGTATGTAAATTTCCTATAGAGACCAAGCACTTCACTCTTAAGCAAGTGCAACAAAAGTTTCCTCAATTGGTTAACAATGCCTCGAGTTTGTTACATATACACCTCATTTATTACTTTGGGGATCTACACTTCTACCTCTAATGCAATGGGCAATGGGAACTATTTGCTACCTCGGGAGCACCGTTTGATATGCGCCTTATCGTTATTATAGTGTGCATTAAACACTTCTCAACTTATACTGTAATGATCTTATATGTGTGAAGTATCCATTCATCACCACATTTAATACAACAACAACATATGTTAAATCTTCACCACATGAATAAATCTTGATGAGTAGATCTTCCATGTGGCACTTTTGACAAATCAACATTCCTTCAATTGTGCTTCCTCAACTCTAAATTCTCTAGCCTAGGTAATAGAATTTCATCATTGAAAACCTCAACGCTGACAATTGGAAGTTTACATAATCATAAACCTCATCTTAGCCTTAAACATGATTCCACAAGATACACAACCAAGTATTGTCATGCTAAAAGCACCAAAATGAGAAATTTCTTTTTCCCTCCACTATTAATTGCGCTCAGATGAGGCTAGCCTACATATGAGATAAAAAAAATTCTACCCAAATATAAAATGCTATCACTAAAATTATACAAAATTCAATTAAACTAGACAAACAACATAACTTCCATAATTGACTCTCACATCAAACCTCCCATAAAATTTAAGCCCAAAACTTAATAAAAACTAAACCTAATACAAACCGCCTAGTTTTTTACCAGCCATGAATCCAAATTAAGAACACATGTACAAAAAAACGAAAATATGTAAATTTTTTAAAAAGCGAGACACTAAAAATTTAAAAAGCGCAGAGTTATATGTGATATCTGGCTTTCCCAAGTATTCATTCGCGGCCAATGGAGAACCTCCGGAATACAGAGTTATATGAGATATCTCGCTTTCCCAGATATTCATCCTAGGCCATCAGAACCTCCGGAATGTGCATTTCTAGAGCAGGAGCTCGAGTATTTGGCGCCAAATTCGAACTACGTTTCAAAGAGAAAGATAAGTTGAATTTGTGCATTACCATTTTTTCCAATTCATAATTTCAATGGACGATTTCGAGGCGCCTACATTCTCTCTCGGCTTCGATTTCGATTCGCAGCGTCCGTCATTCGCTCTTGGCTTTGACGACGATGATGGAGAATTTGGAAACCCAGCCACTTCTAACGAAGATCATGAAATCAAACGCCACCCAGATATAATCGACATATCGGAATCGATCCCCGAACCTCGGGGTTTCCAACGGCAGGGATGGAGCCCAGGACCTCAAGTTTTCCCAAATCAAGACGATGAAGATTTGCAGTGCTGCAACGAAGAGCCGCTTCCGAGACTCAAGAGACTAAGACGAGGCCCCCCTGCGAATGATAATCAGGTCCCCGCTGCTAAATCCCACTATCAAACTTCAGGTCCAGGGATCGAACTCGGCAAGCCCCCGATCGATTACGATGATATTGAAGATTTTTCCACCGATGACGAGTTTTTCAGAGGTTAGTTGAAATTAACCGTGAAGCAAGAGAATTTTTCTGTGAAATTCTGTTTCAACATCTATCTTGAAGTAATGCCTTTAAGATCATAATGTTTGCAGCAATTTATGTATAGAATGAAGTATACAGCAGACTATAATGCACTTACACCATTCGCCTTGCATAAAGAAAAAGAAAAAGGAAAATTCTGTATTGTAGATCAGAGAGATTCGCTTACTGTTATCCTTATACAAAGAACGCTTATGTCATGTTATCGCTGCTTCTGTTGCTGGGCAGAATTAGGCATTTATGAGCATACTGCTATCTTAAGATAAAGCTCAGTAATTCCGTGCACACAAGATTGTTATCTTTAGATAAGTGCCATGACAGTGCACTAGGGTTTGTTCCGTTGCACTTAAGTTACTGTAATTTGTCTTAAAATACTGAAGGATTTCAAAATAAATGCTTCTTTATTTGCTAACAGAAGACTGCAAAACTCCGAGAAACCGCAGCGTACGTCCAAGCAGTAGTGCGAAACTTTCCTTGTCTCGCTGTAAAGCTGTTACCACCCCGTCATTGGAAAACCTAAATTGCAGGTCTTCAGTTGCCAGTATGAAGAACTCTTCCAATATCAGCAAAAGCTCAGTGATAAAGCCAGCTCTGGGAAAAAAAATTGGTCCAGTTGGGAAAATCCAACAATCAACATGCGATTTCAGTGAAGAAGATGATGACCTTGTAGTTAAGAGCCCAGTTTCTTGGAATGCAGGGGCTACAAAGGCAAATGATAAAATAGCAGCAAAAGTTCTGTTTGGGAGCTCGAAGATAATGGAAGGCGCAAAACCTTTTGAAAGGAAGCTCCCTTCTCAAGATTTGCGGAAGCATTTTACTGCAGTTGAAGGACCCAGTTTGGCAACGCCGGCTTTTGATGAGTTTTGTGAGGAATACTTTAGCTCTCGCAAGCAAACTGATCCTAATGTCTCTGCTGGAAAAAATGATCCTGTTCTTGATAACTCAGTGCCACCTGCTTATCAATTCTTTGAGAATGCTGACATGAGAATTCAGAGGCTGTTGCGTCAGCGGTTGCCCAATTTTTTGCCCATCAATTCTCTCCTGCGAGGAGAAAATCTGGGTGCAGAACAAGTAGAGATTGACTACTTGTAAGTAAACCTCAACCCAAGCTGTTCATGTCCTTTATGCCTTTATATATTCATTCACTTTGAATAATATTTCCAACTCGTTTGAAAGCTATGGACTCTTGTGTCGTGATTCTATTCCCCACCTAAATCAGCAAAGGATTTATGTCATTTAGCTCTTCAGCATGATTTATTTATGTTTTGTAGTCAGTTCAGCTTCTAATATGTCTCACCTGTTTTATTACCACAAATACCATTGCAGTTGGGATGATATTTAGTAAGACTCTTCTATTTCCATCCCCTCTTTCAGTATGTTACTGACAAGATTTGGACTCTTGCCAACCTGCTGACTACGAGATCTTCTGAGACCTTTTCTGTTACGGGTATTGGTTTTAGAGGATTTTGTCTGGCTTGTAACACATGTAAATTTCAGGAGTCAATTTGGTGCCAGTCGAGATACAAATGCTGCAAGTGGTTTAAATTTCCAAAGTCAGGTGTTAAATTCAACTCGGAAGAAGTCTTGTGCAAAGAGTGCAGGAAAGGGTAAGAAGCGTGTCCCAGATGGCACTGAAACTGGCGTTTGGACAACTACAGGAAACCATATCACCAAACCAGTGATTCCAAGAGATGCAGGGAAAAGAAGAGTTAGTGCCAAAGGAAATGCTACTGGGTCCTGGTTTACCAATGCAGGAAGAAAGGTTTGAGAAACTCTCTCTCTTTCCCTTTTTCAGTTCAGTTGTGTGAACTCTATGTTCTCGAGTTACGGTCATGCACAGTGGAGCAACTCACTACTTTCTCTAGTATTGAAGATCACCCCAGCTGTTTATGTTAAGTTTAAAGTTTCAATGCTAGTGTTTCAAATTATTTTTGCGATTATACAATTCTCTAATATTTTAACATAATCATTGGTGATTATTTACTTCCAGTGAAATGTTAAGCTTTGACCCTTGTATATCAATGTGTTGTGTGTTTCTGGTGCAGGTTTATGTCACTAAAGATGGACGGGAAATGATGGGCCAAGCTGCATACTTACAGTATAAAAAGGTATGCTACATACTATTTTAGCTTTTCTTGTCCAACACTTAGTAATGTGCAACTTCATTTTATTTTAACTTCCACCATTCTCATAGCAGTCATCTTGCTTGTGTCCTTCAGCCTCTGCCCGTCAGACGTCTCCTTTTCATTTTTTATGTTTTTGCTTTTTCTCTTTTCTTGTGTTTTCAATTTCGTTTTTTCTTTTAATTATTTCTGTTGCAGGTTTTTGATTATTTTTTCTTCTTTCATATTGGTGGTACATCTCTCAATGTACTGCCCTTCTCCAATGGTTTAAAAGCTTCAACTTTTGTTCTCTTAGATAGCAGCCACTTTTAACATTTGCAGCATTGTTCTATATTGTTCTGCTGTTGGCCCTGTTGATGCTTTCACCGTTGAAAAATAACTTTTGAAACTTACTTCTAAAATTTGGAAATTAAACACTAACAGTTTCGTTGGAAATGCTATTTGAATGGGTGTTTTTTTTCTGGCATACTGGTTACTGGTAAAATTGAGTTGTAAATGGAGAAATAATACTGCATATTCATGTAGTTCACCCATTTGTATATGCAGTTGTTTCCTTTCGATTTGTAGGATTGATTGCTTGATGAAGTAATACATATATATGTCCATTTTGGCAGGGACAACTATATTTATATTTATACTTTAAAACTCTTTCATGTAATTAAGTACACCACCTCCAGCTCGTAGGTAAGTGTATGATAGTTTTCAGGGCTCAAAGCCACTTAACAAAAAGGTTGGAAGCCATTACAACTATGTACTCAATATAAGGTTAACATGTCACTTGTGGGAATTGAGTCTAGATGGGGAGGATAACAGTCATTCTTTCCAACCACCTGAGATAAATGCAATGGATGAAATATCCCCCTTGGAAAATTACCCCTACGGTTGAAAAGAGTACATGAAAAAATTGTACCAGTATCACAGTATTTCTTCTAATTGCAAACAGAGATGATATTGAATGCACAACAGTGTAAACAAGTAGTTGATTTTACCAACAACACCAACAGTACATAGCAGGTTACAAATTCACAATCTCACTCCTACTGCTGTCACACCAGCAGATCTTGCTGTACAGTACTCATCAATTTATAAACAGTGGCAATCTTTTATTGAATGCACCAGCAATATACACAAGGATTACAACATCAGTTAATCCTGTCAGCAACACTGTATATTCGGCTGATTCAACACACAACTAACCAACTTGCATGATCATTAGTTCCCTTGTTGCCTCAGGAAACACCTTAACAATGCCCTTTACTGCTCAAATTGCACCTCACAGACTTTGCTGCCCTAGAATACCATAACGGACTTTTGCTACCTCTGGTTCTTCGCTGCTGCCTTGCTGCTCCCAGAAATGCACTAATAGGCCTCACTGTTGCCCAGAGGTTGTCTTAACGGACCTCGCTGCTGCCCAGAGATGCCCCAACAGTCTATGCTGCATGCTAGAGATGCCTCCAGCCCTCGGTGCTGCCCAAGTTGCCCTGAGGCCTTTGCTGCTTCCTGGGGTTGATCCTCGTGTCTTCCAGAATCACCCTACAGCCCTTCACTTCTGCCAGAATGGAACTCTGCTGCTCCTAGACTACCTTTCTCTTCCTCAGCACTACCTTAACAGCCCCTTGCTACCAAGAATTCACTTCACTGCCTCAGATATGACCTTAAAGAGGAGCTGCTGCCATAAAGAAGATTTTTAGGGTTAATTAGTAAGATTTTTTGATTAGGATTTTAATTGAAATAGGGATAGGAATAAGATTTTAGAATTTAGGAATTATGGGGTTTAGGAAATTGTTCCCAAGGACTAGGGTTAGGGTTTCTTAGAATTAGGATTAGGGTTTTTTTATTAGGATACACATCTATGCATTAGGGTTAGGATTTCATCAAGGGATTAGGGCAAAGGGTTTCTTTAGGACAAGGGTTAGGGTTTGACATCAATGACAACCTTGATCCAATATTCTCCCCCTTTGTCATTGATGGCAATACTCTTCCTCTTTCCATGTTCTCTTCCCCTTTGACATTAATGTCAACCAATGTTGCAAACATCGGTATTGGATAAAATCGGCAAGGGTCAAAAAAATAAAAAAATCGGAAAAATCGGAAAAGTATCGGTAAAAATTGGCAAACATTGGCAAAATCAAGATACCATTAAAATATTGGTAAAAATCGGCAAATATCGGCTAGGCCAAAAAATCGGGATTTCGAGATAAAATCAGGATGTGATTTAGATGTTCGCAACACTGATGTCAACTCCCCTTGTGATCATACTGCTCCCCTTGTCACCGTACTACTCCCTTGACATCATGCGCTCTAATGGGATGCAAGAGAGATAACCCCAATTTGTTGACGAAGATGTTCAGATGCTTCTCATGGTAGGGGTTTTGTGAATATATATGCAATTTGCTCCTTGGTATTGCCATACTCCAATCTAACGTTTTGTTCTGTGACTTGTTCTCGGAGAAAGTGATATCTAATAGGGATATGCTCTATCTTTGATTGCATCACATGATTCTTAGACAAACTAATAGTGCTAGTATTGTCACAATAGATAATGATTGGTTGATTTGTTTCTATATTGACATCTTTTAGAGCTTCATTCATCCATAAAGTTTGTGTACAACAATCAATGTTTTAAAACTTGAACGTGAACTCGGAATTGACTAAGGGTCAACTCCGACTCGGTATTGACTCGAACTAGTTGATTCCAATGACTCGATCTTTGTAAAAAGTACATTAAATATTTAATTTTAATGAAAAATCATATTTTAAAAGATTTTCATTCATGTTTCCAAACTCAAAGCATTAGAATAATAGAGAGAAGACAACACTTGATCAAAGCATGCTCATGAATATATCTATTAAATGCATGCTCATGAATATATCTATTATATCAAAATGGCATCGAGTGCACTGTCCAACGCATGTAATTTATAGAGATCAAAACAAAAACACATAAGGAATTCTGCTCTAAAAACCAACTCCTCAATGCTGCTCAAAACCCAACTCCAACTACTCACAAACTCCTCACAAATGCTCACATAAATACAATGAGATAGTTGTGAGGAAATATGAGGGGGTTGGGTCACCTTTATAGGCGTGGGAGAAGGGTAGAGGGGCTAGGAAATAGTTTAAACAAAAAAATTGATTTCAAGTCCGCCCAACCCGCCTTTTTTCCCACCGCCAAGACCGCCTAGTTTAAGTCGAGCTTGGTCGGTCCAGCCGGTCCATTATTGAACCAGTCGAATCCGTGACCAACTTGATCAGTTTGATAACGAATCGGCCACCGAACTGGATAATTGACATAGTCGATCTGGGAAGGGGTATGGCTTGGTCAACTAGGCTGATTCCGAGTCAGGCTTACTTAGTTTTAAAACTATGATAACAATTTGCAACAACTATGTATCGACTTCAACTATGGAAAGAGAGATAGATGATTGCTTTTTAGTTTTTACTAAGCCAAGATACAAGACAATCTCCCATGAAAAATGCATTCCCACTGGTACTTTTTGTATCATCCACACTTTCTGCCCAATCTGCATTAGTATATGCTGTCAGGGTAAGTGTGGTTTTTTTAGGATACCATAGTCCAAAATCAGGTGTTCCTTTCAAGTGTCTAAGAATCCTTTTTACAACCATCAAATGGGATTCTTTGGGAGCGGATTGGAATCTTGCCACCATTCCTACTGCTTGCATAATGTCTAGATGTGAAGTTGTCAGATATAAAGAGTGCTCCAATCATTGATCTGTAAAGAGTAGCGTCTACACTGGGGGATTCATTGCCTTTACTTAATTTGCAACTTGTAGTCATACGCATGCTCACAATAACACATTTTTCCATCCCATATTTCTTTAGCATATCTCTAAGATATTTTGCTTGAGATATGAACATACTTGCTTTAGTCTGAGTTACTTTAAGTCCAAGGAAGTAGGATAGCTCACCGATCATTGACATCTCAAATTCCTTAGACATATTTTGAGCAAATTCATGACACATCTCATCATTGTTGCTAGCAAAAATCAGGTCATCAACATACACAAGTGTGACCAATAAGCCATTTTTATCTATCTTCATTTAAAGGTTGTTTCCAACTACTCCTTTGTTGAAGCCTTGCTATAGAAGATAATTGTCAAGTTTAGCATACCAAGCTCTTGGAGCTTGTTTTAGTCCATACAAGGCCTTAGTTTGCAAACAAAGTATTTTCCCTTCAGTTAAATTGAGCCCTTCTGGTTGTTCCATGTAAACTTCTTCTTTTAGATCACCATTTAAAAAGGCTGATTTTACGTCCATTTGATAAAATTTGAAGCTTTTTGAACAAGCAAATGCTAAGAACATCTTTATAGCTTCCAATCGGGCTACAGGGGCAAAGGTTTCTTCAAAGTCAATTCTTTCAATTTGTGAGTAACCTTTGCATGCTAACCATGCCTTATTTTTGATGATTGTCCATCTTCATTCATCTTATTCTTCAACACCCACTTGGTTCCTATAACATTTTTGTCTTTTGGACGAGATGCTAATTCCCAAGTTTTTTTTTTTTGATTTGATGCATTTCTTCTTCCATTGCTTTAATCTAATGAGGATCCTTACTAGCTTGAGCAAAGTTCTCTGGTTCTATCATAGATAGTAGGGCAACATCATTCCTTTTTGGTGTATTTTTCATCCTTCTTTGGGTTTGTATTACATCATCTCCGTCTGATAATTTGATATTTCGAATGATGCTTTTGAACAAAATTTACCCTTGATGGAGTTTGAGATGGTTCCTTTTGACTTTCTTGCTCTTTTTCTTCCTTCGTATTATCATCTTCAAATTCTCCTAGAATAGGATCTTATTCAATAGTTTCGACTTCTTTTCCAAGAAGTGCTTCATCAATCTTCATATCAATACTTTCAACTACTTTTCGTAATCGATTGTTGTAGCATTTGTAGGCTTTGCTTCTTGTAGAATATCCAAGAAATTTTCCTTCATCGATTTGAGAATCAACCTTCCTTGGTGAATCATTATTGCTATTCATAAAACATTTGCTTCCAAATATTCTGAAATATTTCGCTAAGCCAGGTCTTCCTTTCCATAGTTCATATGGAGTTTTGTCACCATTTGTTCGAAGTTGAGCCCTATTCATAGTATGTATTGCTGCTCCAACTGCTTCTCCCAAATTTTGGTTGCAAATCAGCCACAAGTAGCATTGTTCTTGCCATCTCTTGTACTGATCTATTCTTTCTTTTAACTACATTCTTCTCTGGAGTTCTAGCAATAAACAATTCCCTTTTGTTTCTATGTACTTCACAAAATTCATTGAATTATTTTGAAGTAAATTCTCCACCTCTATCTGTTCTAAGAGACTTGATTTTTTATTCTCTTTCATTTTTGACAAGAGCCTTGAAATTCTTAAAGCATTCTAGTGCTTCAGATTTAAATCTTATGAAAAATACCCACATCATTCTTGTATAATCATCTACAAATAATACAAAATACCTTTCTCCTTTTAGCGCTGGAGTTCTGGTAGGCCCAGATAGATTTGCATGGGTGATCTCCAAAGGCTTTGATGTAGAACATTCCTTGGATTTGAAGTTGGTTCTTGTTTCTTTGCCATGTTGACATGGTGCACAAATCACTTTTTCAGGCTTTGAAATTATGGGGATATCTCTTATTGCTTGCATTTTGCTGATCCTTACCAAGTTCTCAAAGTTCAAATGCTCCAATTGCTTGTGCCATAGCCAACAATCATCTACTCAACTCATGTAGCGTTTCTCTTCTTGAATTTTACTTAGAACATAAGCATCATCTGATGTTCTTTGTCCTTTTCCTGCAAACTTTCCTGAAGAAGACTTCTTTATCTCACAATTATTGGCACTAAAAATAATGTTATATCCTTGATCACAAATTTGGCGAACGCTTAGAAAATTATGCTCGAGTCCTTCAACCCTTGCTATTAACCAGAGTCATTGCCTTTACCAACAATCCTACCACTTTCAAAAGATACATTTCCTTTTTTGTTTAGTGAGATAAACTTCTTTTGGTCCCCGGTCATGTGTTTAGAACATCCACTATCCACAAACCATTTGTTTTCTTCATTTTGTGCACACAAAAGCTAGACCACAATATTCTATAGTGGATTCCTTTCTTCTCCAAATCTTTTCTTTTTGCATGAGGGGACAATTTTGAGCTTCATGACCTGGATTATTGTTAAAATTGGCAACTAGGGCCAAATTCCATGTGGGTCATCTTATTTATGGCAACTGATATTTTTCTTGGATTCCTCTCGTCGAGAGGTGTAGGATTGATTTAATGATAATCCAATTACGACAAGTATTCATGGAGATATGAATTTATTTGTGTTATGGGACAATTCGTCAAGTTCGGCCAGCAACCAAATTGCCCCCACTTGTGCTCAACATTTTAGTATAAATAGAGGTGCCTTGAAGGTCATTTGTGCACACACTTATTGTGATCTCTTCCTCTCCACTTGTCTTGGGTTTTGGTGGGAGGAGAGATCCTAAGAAGAAAATGCTGCCCTAATGGAGATGATGTCCTAAAACGCAGTCATGGAGATGATGCCCTAAAACCCAGTCATGAAGATGCCCTAAATGCAGGTCTAGAAGAGACCTACAATGCTGATCTATGAGGCCCTAAATCAGTTGTCACAATGTGCCCTAGCAGCAGACTTATGACATGATCTATGGTGCATAAAGAGCTTTGTTTTGGCCGCAGAAGAGAGGAGCCCAACGAAGGTGAAGGAAGGCATATTTTATGCCTCCTAGACTGTTTGGAAGCCAAGTTACTACAGGCTGGAGGCCGAGGTCACGATGGGAAATTCTGGGCAGAAATAAAAGAAACCTCACAAGTGAACAGGTCGAGTTTCCTTGGTAATTACAGGTAGGAAGGGAGGCTTGTTTTGGAGGCTGAGATGTATTAGGCCCTCCAAAACAAGGCCACATATTCCTGTAGTAGCAGCAAAGGAAATGAGCCTTGTTGAGGGTTTCTGAAGTGTTTTTGTAGGCAGCATGATGCCCTAGACAGGGCCGACCAAGTGTAGTAGGCAGCCGCGTTGAAGGACAAACCTAGGTGGTTTGTGGAGCAACTTGTGCATGGAATGATGGGTATTCTCTCTGGTTGATGAGATGCAGATTTAAGAGGACTATTGTAGCTGGAAGAAGGGATGAACAGGACTGTTTGGGTGCCCTCACCCGTGATCTAATGCTATAACAGTACGCACAAGTTCCAGGTATGTATTTGATATGTTGCTGCCTATGTGTGAGGGTTGGTGGGACTGTCTTGATGGCCTAACCAGTCCACGATGAAGGCTGCCCAATCTGCTGCAGCAAATAGAGAATCCCCTAAACAGTGAATTAATGCAGAACATGATAAGATGTGACAACGTTGCTATAAGGTGCAGCATGATGTTGAATGCTGCTGCATAATGATGGGCATCGTGATGAAGTGTAGTGTAGCATGTTGTGTACAACACTTGGTAACAAAGTGCAGCACAGTGATAATAAATGCTACAATGAGATGCAACATGATGGGCACAGTGAGGTACAACATGATGCAACACAGGTAGGTGCAACAAGAAGATAAGGTACAACATGAAGATTAGGTGCAGCACAGTGAGGTGCAGCATGGTGATGGAGTCACCTTGGATCAGTGGAAGCAGTTTACCTTCACCTAAGCTCAGATCAGCTACCTCATATGCCATCTTCCTAGAGAAGATTTCTGCTCTTATTTAGATAAGTCAAAAGGTTGACTTCTGATGTATATGTACTATCTCTCTCTGCTGAACTATTGAAGAACATATAAGAAGAACTGATCAAGGGTTTCCCCACATTGGGGTTTGTCCCTAGCTGGCGCCACATCTTGTGTCCACTTGTCTTGGCTTGTCTTCTGCGATTTATGTTTATGTTCTATCTGCAATTTATTATTATGCTGATGTGATTGCTAATCTGGAAAAGTTATTGAGCTAATTGGAAAAATTGAAATAAATTGCGCTAAGCATAGAACATACCAAAACTTAACAATTATTACATTTGAACCATTCTAGACTATATTTTGACAAGAGATCAAATGAGTTATAAGTTTTGATATGATCTTGTCTCTTTGAATTAATAGGCTTATTTGAGAAGTTGGTCCTATCCCTCCTTAGCTTATCATTCTTATTATTTACATAAGCCTTACAATGCTTAGCTTGGTGACAAATTTTTTTGCAAAGAAAACAATGGCCAAGGAAAATAGTTTGATACCTGTTTGGATAGCCTTGATGTGACATGATATCCTTTTCTGGAAGGGACTTCTCATTTCGTGGATTGATGTAAGATCCTTGACTTGGATAGAACTGCTTCTCACGTTTTGGATGCTTGTAAAGGGCATCAACATAGCTTCTTGTTTTTTCTTCATTGTGAGTGTAAGTGTTCTCCTTTGAGTTGGATGATTCACCTATATAGCCAATCCCTGATTTATCATATTGTGGTCTTTGAGTGTTGAGAATGACATCAAGGGTTTGAGAGCTTTTTAAACTTTTGTTAACTTGGTCAAACTCCTTTTTGAGAGAGGCCACTTCTGCTTCTAGTTTCTTGCAAATTTCTTCCTTTTCCTTCAATTTGTTGTTCATGATTTCTTATATCCTTTTTGCTTCTTTTTCAATCTTGAGGGTGATGATTTTCTTCCTTGGTTTTTTATTTTCTTCAATAGCACTGATTAGTAGTTCATCCATGTTACCTTCTTCTTCTTCGTGTTATTGGTGTCATTTGTGAATGCCATAAATAGTACTTCCCTACTTCCTGCATAGTCATCTTCTTCATCAGATTCATCACTATCTTGTTTGAGGAAGAAATTCCTTTTGGTCGACCCTTTCTTGAATGAATTTTTCTTAGGTTCATTTATATCAGAATCATTTCTCTCTTGTCTGGAGAATATTTTTTTCTTGTTTGATCCTTTTTTCTTGAAAACTCTCCTTTTGGGTCCATCTTCATCATCACTATCATCTTTGGAAGGACATTTTGCAAGCATAATGTCCTATTTTACCACATTTAAAACAAATAAGAGGGTACTTACTTTTGAGTTTTGACCCTTTCTTTAGCTTCTTCAGAAATTGTGTCAATTCAACATCAGAGTCATCATTGCTGCAATTACAACTTTTCCCTTTTCTTGATGCTTTTGAGGCCTTGAAAGCAACTTCTTTGGGATTTGAGTTTCCTTTTCTCATTTCATATGCAATTAGAATTCCATGAAGTTCATCCATTGACAAGGTGTCCAAGTCTTTCACTTCTTCTATGGGACTGACTTTGGAATCAAACCGCTTTGGAAGTGATCTTAAAACTTTCTGGACAATGGTCTTTTCTTCAATGTCTTGACTCTTCACCTAGACCTTTGAGTGAGTTGACAACTTCATCTACTCGGAGAAAATAAGCAGCAATGTCTTCCTCTTCATTCGTTTTTAGACTTTCAAATTGTCTTCTAAAAATTTTGGAGTTTTACCTTCTTGACATTGGTATACCCATCATAAATTCTAATGGGTTTGTCCCACATTCCCTTAGCTGATTCGCAGTTCATAACCTTTGTGAATTCTGAATCAGATATTCCACTTGTTATGGAATTTAAAGCCTTGGCATTTGCTATATAAAGTTTTCTTCCATCCTAATCTGCTGGTGGAGAAGGTGGAACTTTAGAACCATCTAGAACTGATTTCCATACTTCTTGTCCAAGAGACATCAAATAGAATTTCATCCTAACTTTCCAGAAAGCAAATTTGGTTCGATCAAATTGAGGGACCTTTCTTGCATCCTTACTGGCCACTGTGATTCAAAATCCTTCTTCCAGCGATTACGCTGATTATAAAGAAGCTGGCTCTGATACCAAGTGTTGAAACACTGAGAGGGGGTGGGGCGATGAATCAATATTTCTTACAATTGTTATTAATTCCAGTTAATATTTTTGCACAACTTAAACCATAACAGTAATAAAAGATTTTATTAATAAAATGTTGAGGACACCAATCCTCTATTACAATTGTGACAAGCTCCAACTTGTAACAATTGTTCTAGGGCTCCAACCCTAAGGACAACAATCCCTGTTTTTGAAAATGTTGTAGGGCTCTAACCCTAAGGACACCAATCCCTGAATTTTGAAAATGTTTTAGGGCTCCAACCCATAAGTCAAGAGTGCACAGGTCTGGAATGCATCCTCAAATCCTCTATCTCTTTACTGGACTGCAAGTATAACTCTTTACTGGACTGCAAGTATAACTCTTCATTGTACTGCAAGTATATCTCTTCACTGGACTGCACAGGATTGAAAAGCTTCCACAAATAACTCTGCAATAAGTACTAGTCACAGATCACTAGAATCACTGCAATTGTTACTGCAACAGTCTCAAACTGCACCTAGGTCACTTGTAAAGTTTTGAAGATGTTCTATGCTAAAAGCAATTTCACTTTTCACAGCAATCATACAAGTAGTTAAGCAAAATGCAGATAGAACATATAAGCAGATCTTACAGAAGACAAATCAGAAACAGAAAAAATGTGTGTGTTCGTTTTGGCGGTCAACAGGATGCTTCAACCAGCAAAGTCTCCTTTGGTCAGCCAGCCCAGCATGTGTCACAACAACCCTCCAACCAGTAGATAAGTCAACCCAAGTCAGTTCTATAAAAGTCAATGCTGTCCTGAAAAGTCAACGCAGGGGCAGCAAGCTAAAAGTCAACGCAGCAGCAAAACGGTCAACCCTTTGACCTCGATTTTTGTGCCAGGTAGTACGGCCTTCAAAAATCGAACCTTCCACAAATTTTCAGCCTGATTGGACCAAGTGTTGACCAAAGTCAACGCTAGTCAAACTTTCTGCGAAACCCTAGCAGCAGAAAATCGTACCACAGCTCAGCCGTACGGTCTGTCCTCTTCGTTCTTCCCACGTGTGGCTGAAATTCGTCCTCCAGGTAGCTCGTACTCTTTAGAATGAGAGAGGAAGATGTGAGTTGAATTGTCATGAAATTCTCTCCAACTTTTCCTGTATTTATATCCATCAATGAGGGTGTGTGACACATCTGTTGGGCATGTGAGCCTACATTACAAAACTGGCCGACCTTGCACATATAATTTATTAAGAGTAATAAATTCAAAATATAAGTTCTGCTCATCGGATTAAGACTTATTTTATATGGATTTTACACCTCTCAGAAAGAGGAATCCAACAAAAATATTAGCCTCTTAATCTGAGCATCAGAACATGGAGTTTGGACCTAGTTGTCCAATTTTAACACTCCCTCTCAACTAGGGAGAACTCCATCTATTAGTGCAATCAACATCGTGAGTCATCCCGCCGAAACTTGCTTTGTTGGCTTCTTTATTTCAGAACAGAAGTGGGTCAGTCACAAAGACATCATCCCCCGACTGGCATAATCAGTTCAGAGGTCCCAGACCTCACAAATCTTGATCCCAGATCAAGTGGTTGGACCATGCCATCCTAGATAGAGAGTACGACAATCTCTGATGCGTCCATTAGTCTTTGCTAATAGTCTCTAGCTTTTCCACACCTCATTGGCCAAATGAGAGGTACTTCCCATGAGCCCTGAACTCAATGGGGTAGGATGCATACGGGGCACAGATAAATGAGTGGCAAACCAGCTCAATAATCACAAGGGTGGGGCAGAAGCATTATGAGTGCTTATAGCTCCGAGAAGCTATCCCCAAAGCCCCCCAGAGCTCCCAGAGCTCATCGTCCAACAGGACCCACATCATAGGGTCTTTCCACGACACCAAGACTCCCACGGAAGGTTAGGAACTTGACCTTCCCCAGGGGCTTAGTGAGAATATCCGTGACCTGCTCATCAGTTCCTATATGATCGAGCCTTACGGCGCCTCGCTGTACCATATCCCGGATAAAGTGGTACCTGATATCAATATGCTTGGATCGGTCGTGAAACACAGGATTCTCAGTCATACGAATCCCACTCTGATTATCACAGAGTATCACAGTGGTATCTAACACATGT
>APFE031020202.1:0-45004 GCA_000404065.3 Pinus taeda
ATTATTAACCCTAATATTAGTATTAATAAAAATAAAAATGGCACATGGTATTGACCCATGGTATTCACCAAAATGGCACATGGTATTGACCCACGGTATTCACCTAGAATGTAGCCTATTTAAATGGGGGAATTAAACTAGCATAGATCCATCTTTACTTTGGATCTACTAACCCCCTAGAGGTATCAAATATCGTGATATGCAAACTAGCATAGAGTGAAAAAATATTTGATCCCTATCGGGGCTTGTAATTTAATGTATGTTAAACATTTTAGCTTGGTTAAAATATAAAATAAAATAAAAATCAGCGATTAATTTTTATAAATTACTAATAGTAATTTTTAAGCTCCAGTTTTATGATAACCCATGGTAATACCAAGATCTTACAAGATTTTATAATTGAGTAAAATATTCGCCATGCCTGGTGAGAGATTCGCCAAAAAATTATATATACATATTATATTATTGATAAAATCGCCTTCCATTTTTCCTACATACCATGGAGATTCGCCCATTTATTATACATATAAATTTAGGGGCGGTTCTTAAAATTTTCCCTGCTCCGCAACTCGCCTTTCTAACCATGTTCAAGGGTCATGTTGGAGGAGGAGCACATGCCGTGCCCCACCTTTCGAAGACTAGGTCTATCTAGATTGGTTTCTTAAGAGCCTTTTATCCCCCATCGGGAAAGATGTCACATCCCATTTTCCTCAGACCGAGGAAGAATCTCTCCAAACCCCTTTAGGATATGATCTAATTTATGCACAATCTGTATATGTCTATACCATCATTCCAGACCTCCCTTGTCCTAAAAGTGCTAATGCATCAGGGAAATCTCACGCCGCCGACGGTATCGTTGGATTGCTTTCACACTCTTCACCATATTCTCAGCAGAGTCATGTCTATCCACATGGGAGCACCGATTCCTCCAACATTTATGCCCCTCCTACTAGCAACATGTTTCGAAGGTCGCAACCCATCTACCAAACTGTTGCTCCTTCTTATGCACAGCTTGGCACTCCAACCCTGAAGCATTAGCGATGCACCATCCCATGCATCCTCAGCCCCAGCAACCACTGCCCCCTCAAAGCCATGTGTTTTCATAATAGAGTGGTACCAATCCCCAAAATTTGAAGAAAAATAATAAGGGGAAGGGTAACAAGGGTAACCAAGGTAACCAGCCTAGTGAACCCCAAGGGAACTAGCCTAACACAAAAAACTAGCAACAGGGTGGCTAGTCCAAGCAAAACAATGCTATTCGCATGAATAAGCCTTGTGTGTGTTGTGGTGTACATGGCCACTATACACATGATTTTCCTCGTTTACCCCAGATGCACCACATGTGGGAAGTTCAAGCAGCTTCTCAAGGTCAACAATCCCCTCAAAATCCTACGCCACCTTAACCTACCATGCTCACAAATCCTTTCCCTCAGCAAGGATTTGTTGCTGATCAACCCTAGCCAAGGCAAGGAGCCCACCTCCCCGAAACTTCTGGTCTTGGTGACTACCTGATCCTGATGATGAACTCTAATGAGGTTAAACCCTCCTATATCAACCTACAAACTCGGTCGCACCAGTATGGCAAGCCCTCCACTCTGTCATCCACCATGTCCAAAACCACAGTATCCATTGAGCCTCTTATGACACCAAATGGTCCTTTACAGATCCCTCAACCTAAATTTTATGCCATTCCCAAGATCCCAAAGTGATCATTACACTGTAATGTGACTTCTAAAATAGTTGCCCATACATACAGTATAGTAAACGACTTGGCACAATCACTTATTGTCATATCGACACTAGAAGTCCTTCAGTCACGCCCTTCCGAAGAGAAAGCTCTACTGACTGCCTTTGGTGTAGTGGATCCTTCTGACGATTGTTTGATTGTATTCCTAGTTGATACATCAGAGCACCCACCATTACCTTCATTGATTTCTTTCCAAATACTAGCTAGAATCTGTAATACGATCATCTACAGATGCATTATTGATGAAGGCACATCCACCTATGTGATGCCCACTGCTATTTGGAAACAACTAAAATCACATGAGTCGTCCCCCTCCATCATCACTTTGCATGCTTGAGATGGAAACTCCTCCAAGCCCCTCGACGTGTACTGCAATTCTTCAGTGGCCCTTGCGGGAAAGACTATCCATGTCGACATTGAATTCATTGATGTGTCATTCGATTACAACATTCTCTTAGGTCATAGTTACACATATGCTATGTTTGTTGTCGCATCTACGGTCTTTTGCAAGATGGGCTCCCCCATGAAGGGAAGAGCGCTACCATCAATTAGTTGACTTACTACAAGCCGACAGCCCTGACCTCCCCTGAGTCCATTATCTTGTCAATATCCGACAAACAATCTTCAATTCCTTTCACTAGTGTTTCACTCGGAGTCTATAAAGATTCATCATTGTTTGGTTGTTTCCCTATCCCTCCCCTCCCATTTATGTACCTACTTCCATGCATGTTTGCATGTTAAATGCATCATGGGTTGCTCTTAAACAGTCTAGTACACCCGATCAACAATCAGCTTCATAGCATCCTATTGTTGCTCTTCTAGCTAAACCCTCTAGAACCACTCCCCCAAGACCTCTTCCATTTATGGGCGCCTCTCCTATGTTCCCACTGGGAACTTTTCCTCCAGGATCTATTCTGTCAAGACATTATCTTGTCTTCCAGATACCTTTCTTATTCCCTACTTCGAGAGTCTTTTCTATACCTATCATGCCTTCGTTGGTCCTTCCTAACATGAATGTAGGGATCCCCATATGGTACATCGATCCCCCTGCAATTTCACCTAGTTAGCCAAGACCATATCACGCTTTGACCTCAGTTCAAACAATCCCATAACCCTTGTTGCTGCTTCAGTGCCATTGCAACCTTAATAGGAACCAACTTCTATTGCGAAAGGTACTGTCCAGGGCGGTAAATCCAAAAGGAAAGATTCGAAGGATAAGGCTCCCCAAGCTCCTCTAACCCCTACAGCCCCAAAGTCGTCACACCCGTGCACTTTGTGTCAAGTTGTTGGGCACACCATCAACAATTGTCCTAAACTTCCTAAGATTAAACTTTGGTTCATGAGGCATTCCCAGAGTTGAATATTCTAGAAGTCCATGTTAACTTACGGGTCCCACCTAAGAAACTCAAAATTCTTCATACAAACCACCCTTGTGCCTTGTGTGATCTTCATGGTCACTATTCCCATTATTTCCCTCATCTTGATGAATTTTGCGATTACCTTGGGGTGATTTGTGAATACGAGCTGACTCGTAGTGGAGCCTCTACTCCTCTACCTATGGATTATAGTACCATTAGTCAACCAGAACAGGGAAACTCTTGCCCTACTATTCTGATCCCTGTTACACAATAATTTGTCACTGACCTCATCTCAATCCCTCCGCTAAGTCATACATCAGATAAACATGTCTTTATCTTCCCACTCATGCAAGAAGATTAAGAAAGTTCTCTCTAATGCTGAAGATTGACCCTATTTGCCTAAGTTTCTGCATCGTCACTAGCAAATCCTTAAAATGTGCGACAATTCCCTATCATGAACTATGTTGTTGCGACATCATCGCAGGTGTACACATGTCTCCTACGATGGTCGAATTTTAGGGCCTAGCACAAGTTTTCCAGATGCTTATTGTGACGATTGGTCCGAACACATTACTCCCTTGCGATGTTGTCACTGAGCCCTAGTTCATGACCTGTGACAATCCAAATTAGGTGAATTAGCTCCAACAGTCCGCCTTCTGGGTGATTCTAGAGCTGATTGTTGGGTCATCTTGGCTCGCCTTTCCTCCTCTGGGATGGTAGTTCTACCTTTTATGAAACTTCCCTTGAGGATAAGCTCCCTCTCCCTCATTTCATGGAGTCTCCTCCTCCTATAAAATCACTCACTAATGCTATGATCAGCTACTTCCTAAATACTGGTTGCTAGTTGGATTGAAGTAGATTAGATAGCTTTAGTGTGAGTTTGACAAGTGTGGAATCACTGATAGTTTGGTAAGAGGTTGTGGAGTTCCGTAACCTTGCATTACAATTTGTGAGTGAGAGAGATATATTATCCATTTGGGAGACCCATCCTTGAGAGTGAATTCTTGAAGGAACATACCGAGTGGACCCCCTCAGAAGGCTTATGATGTGAAGGCTTGGTTGTAAGCTTTGCTCTTGATTTATTTTAATAAAATCAATAATGATTTCCTATATCTTGAGCATAATTTACTTGATAGCTTATCATTCCTTGACTTTATAAGTAAATAGATCATTGTTGTTCTTAGTTATGTGCTTTGTTGTTTTCTTGTGGTGTTTTAGGTCAATTACTCATTAAGGAGAAAGAAACAGAAGTTGGAGTAGAAAAATTGAAGTTTCACCAAACACCAGTTTTTTGTTAGGCCTCCAACGATGATTATTTAAGGAAATCGATTCTTGTTTTGTTTTACTGTGACTAGACCCACTCTAGGGCTAGAGGGGTTGCCTCTGTCAGTAGAGGGAACACTTTCCTACTTCACAAGTGGGCAACCATATTGGGGAGTCCTTTGCATGTTATCTTCTTGTTTACTTTTTTTTTGTCTTTTGATTTAGTGTCTCTTGAACTTTGGGGTTGCACCTTCAATTTTTTGGATTACCTGGGTCAATCTAGGAATTCTCATTACGGTTTGGAAGGATAGGATGGTGTTTTTTTGGGTGTTTTCATTTCTCTTTTCCCCTTTTTACACTCATTGCTAAATATAGCTTAACAACTGCGATGACGTTGCCCTGTCCTCTTTAGTAAATATTGTGCGTCACTGATTACTTTTCGTACAGTCACGACTATTCCTGAAATCAAACCATCGTAGAAGATAGGTGTACCCCTGCGATGACGTCACTCAGTTGTTGTCTCTACACTTGCCACAATTGGCTTATAGTCACAAGTTTCTTGTTATAAGCTCACGGCGATTCCTATGCAAGTTGTTTTTTTACAACTTTGCCTCGTGAAACCATCGGTATTTCTTACCCCTTATGTTTTCTATCTCTCATCAACTTGTTTTGATTACTTTGGTTAAGGCTTGTTTCTCTTTTATTTCATTTCAATGAATCTTGTCTTTTTAGCCTCATGACCTAGCTCTCTCAAGCTTTTCCAACCATTTTCCTGGGTTACTTGTCTATCCAAGGTTCATCTACAACTATCTTATTGATTTGCTTGAGGCTTTTTGCTGCTTGTTTTCTTGTTGATTGATTTTTGGTGTTGATTATTGAATCAGTTTCCCATATTGATTTGATTTCTTCACTACCAAGCATAGATCACAATCGTTTGGATCAATGAGGTTGACACTTGCTTGTTTGTCTACTTAAATTCAAAAAGAAAAAAATCAAGAGATTGCATTCATTTGGTATATGAAAATGAAAGTACATGTGCATTGCAAATTTTCATATTTTGAGAAATTGGAAAGCAAACTTTAAATCTTTCATTAGTAGTATTGATGCACTGTAGGATTAGTGTGTTGATGCATTGTATTTCTTAGCACTTGCATTAGCTTGTCTTGGTTTTGTGTTTTCTTGGGAATGAACTCTCTACATTTCTTTAAGTAGGTGTTCATCGAAACAATTGATGCTTTACTCATTCTAGTTGTATCCTAGGGATTTTTTTCATATATATAGTGGGGCCTAAAAGTCAAAACCTAATTCAAGATCAACTCTAAAAACAACTGAATGAACTTAACAAAGCATTGGAACTTAACACACATTATTTGGAGGTCTAAGGTAGAGACATGCTCCAGCGTCGTTAAACCTAGTCACTATTGTTTTCGCTTAAGGTTGGGTGATTCCTCCTTCTATGACTCAATAGCTGCTAGTACAAAATCGTGATCCCCGTACCATCGATTATATATCGGGAGACCCCACTAGGTTATCATCCTACATCCATAGGAAGCCATGTCTACTACCTTACGAACTGTAATGCACCAAGTATAGCATTCGGGAATATTGACTACCGTACATAAAGTCCTTGGTCATTTCTCTTTCATTTGATCACCAAGGTGTATATGCAATTTTACAATTTGTTTGGTAAACCTTTTGCCTAGTTCTCCAAAGTAGTCACTTTCATTCCTTTTCGACTCCTTAAAAGAAAAGGATCATCTTAGCACTTTTCCATTTAGGCTCATTAAACCTCGAAAGAGATAGAGTCACCTTTTCATCCTTTTCTTAACTCTTGAAACATGAAAAGGTCAAGTTTTGTTCCTGTGTCATAAAATTTACTGCCCACGAAATATTCTTGGTAACATTTCGAGTTCTTGATTACATTGCAAGTTCTTTTTAAGCTCGTTCCCGATGGCAACCTTCCCCAAGTCTACCGGCCAAGGTCTTCCCCCAAATGGGAATCCTAGTTCGTTTCCTTCTTCTGTAAATGCTAGTGCTCTGTATATGGCAACATTGTCTTTGCCTAGGTTAACCATTGGTTTGCCTATTTAGTTGTTTTCAACCTCGGTGGTCCCAAGCATAATGACCCCTGTTCCACCATCTCCTTCATTTGAATCACAACACGATGATTCGCAGGTTGAGCCTTTGCCTTCTTCCCCTATTCCTTCATCCTCCTCTCCTACTTCGCCTTGTGAAAATTCCACATCTGGTAACCAAGTGGCTTAGATGAATAAGAGGAAGATGAAGAAGAAGAAAAATTTGCATAAGCAAGTGGCCACCCATGTAGCTATTGCTCCAAGTACATCTCAGGTCAAGGCACCTTCTGATCCTCCATGGAAGGTTAAGTTTCCTTGTAAATTGTGTAAGGGTGACCATATTCTTCATGATTGTCTTCGTATTCCTAGGATCTTAGAAGTATTGTCTCACGATCAGGCTGATCCCTCATCACCCTTTGAAGCTCATGTCGATGTTACATCCTCAACTGGAAATGGTACAAATAAAGGGAAGATTTGATTCCCCTGTAGGTTATGTGAAGGAAATCATACCCCTCACCTTTATTCGCTCATGAATAAAGGTTCTACTATTTTGGAAAGCCTTGTAGCTTCTTCACCTCCCCTTCCAGTTGGTTATCAAAGGCTCTCTTCCGACCCTCTCCCCGTTAACAATGAGATTGATATGGATTCTTCTCTTGTCCATCCTCCTCTTCCCGAACCTAACTATGCTAAGCCTGTTCCAGACCAACCATTGGTTGGTGAGAGTGTCAACTTGGGTTCACCACCTATTGATCACTCTGTTCTGAAAGAGCATCATGATCACACTGCTCATGTTCTTCTCGTCTTGTCAGATTCTCTTGAGTCCGAGAATGCCCCTCCTATCCTCGCTGATCAAGAGAGTCCTTCCTCATTTCCTATAGAGCAGGGGAGCACTCATATGATAACCCCACCAAGTAGTTCAGTTGTTTCCTTCAACTGGAGTCATTTGACTGCATTCTATCTTCCATCCTATGTGCCTTTCCAAATTACCGTGCATGCCTATGCTAAGGATGTACCTAACACTCTCTTGGATGAAGGCGCACTTGTCAGTCTTATGCCTTCCACTACTTGGAAAGCTTTGGGCTCCCCACAGCTTGTGCCTATTACTCATAATCTGTTAGCCTTTGACGAAGGGACTCGTCAGCCTTTCGGAATCCTTCCAAAGTTCCCTATTACTTTGGGAGGAAAAATTGTCTATATAGACGTGATGGTTGTCCAAGGTGCTTTAGATTTTAGTCTTCTCCTTGGCCACGATTATATTTATGTCATAGGGACTCTTGCTTCTTCACTTTTCCATGTGGTTTGTTTTCTGCACAATGGAAGAATGGTGACCATATATCAAATGTCGTTATTTAGTCACCGGGTATCTCCTGTACAACCATCATCCCCTATTGGTTCTTGTCCGCAAGCAGTTCCTTCCCTGCCATCGGTAAATTATGTGGCTATCCGTTCTGCCTCCGTATTTGTTGATGATCATGAAGATGGTCTCGTACATCATGTACTGGGGGGATTGGAATTAGATCTGTCATTGGCTCCTAATGACATGTGTCCCTCCAAGAGCATGGTTCTTCCGTATAGTCAAGATCTCTTGGTCGTCATGTTTTTGTATGGCCCATGAACAGGTGTTCCGAGGAGAGTTCTTGATCCTGTGTCAACCTCGTTAAAAAATGAAAACGGGGGCATTGAGCATAGTTTTCATCTTGTGTCAATCTCTTTGAAAAATGAAACAAGGATTTCCGAGGATAGTTCTGATCTTGTGTCAAACTCGTTAAAAAATGAATCAAGGTGCTGAGGATTGTTCTAATCTTGTGACAACCTCATTAAAAAATGAAATAAGGAGTCTTGAGTAAAGTTCTTGATATTCTGTCAACCTCATTAAAAAATGAGACAAGGGTTATGGAGATAGTTCTTTTACTGTGTCAACCTCATTAAAAAAATGAAACAACTCCCTTTCCAAATTGAGTCTTCAATTAAGATATTGTAAAATCCAAGTCAAGTCTTTCCAATATATTGAAAGTGAACCTTCATTTCATCCACTCCATTGGATGCAATGAAGCTTGGGGAGCATGAACCTCGATTTGTGTTATTATGTTGGGGGCATGCGAACTTATAACAAGCATATTTTTTCATTTCGAGCTTGTGTAAACATGAAACCGAATCCAAGCAGAGTTCTCCATGGTTCAAGCTTGTGTAAAGATGAACCCATACCTGTTTTACACCTCGTGATTGCCCTTTTTATTCACTAAATTCTGCTATATGAACCTTGGTTGTTTCGTTCCATCATCGCCATCTCTTTGGCTGACCATATGCTTTCACATGGTTGTTTCTTCCTTTCCTGAGAGACTGTAGCGATGAGTAGTTTTATTAGCCAACCTCTTGACCATTACATGTTTTGAGTAGTTCCACCATTGCCGGAACTAGTTGCTACCCTTTATACCGCTCATTCCTCTAGTACGAGTCTCCTTTATGATATTTTATGACTTGTAAAAGATGAAAAGATTGCTAAATTTTTCTTTTTAACTAATTAAACAGAATAAAAGGGTTGTCCACTTTCAGCTCTTTTCCGATAGTATAAATGCGAAAAAGATAGTTGGGATTTTGTCATTTCAAGTTCAATTTTGGTTATTAAATGTTGTGTCTCTATTCTTTTTTTTACTTTTTCAGATCGGGAACAATAATTACGAAAAGTACTCCTTGATCGTAATGGTCAAGTGATTCTCTCGAGTATTTTTTTTTACTTTTTCGGACTCAAGAGACACAAATTTACAAAAAAGGACCCCCCTGGATTTTTCTTTTCTGTGTCTTTTTCAAACTCTCTAAACATGAAAAGGACTCTAAGTTTTACCTATGTCAAACTCGTTAAACCCTAACGACATTGGACTCGTCACGATAATGAGACTCGAGCTTCTCCTCCCTAGGACTCATTAAACTATCACTACGTTGGATTCGTCCAAAGCTCGAACTTATATCACAAGCATATGCTATCCCTTTCAAGCTTGTTTTTCAAAAATAATTGGGGTACTGACCAGGAATAGTGGGGGAAAATTTGGAAGTTGTTATTGGTTACCTACGGCAGCTAGTCACTCTTGCACATTGACACTTTTGCTTCACATCAGGTTGGGATCTCCTCATATCGTCATTAGTCTTCCAGGGTTTTGGGTTGCCATTTTACCTCATTCCATATGATCCATGTTGTCTCTGTCAGACCTTCAATCCCTTGGTCTCAAGATGCTTCCGAATTCTAGAGTCGTGTTGCTAATATGTTCAAGAGTATAATCCTTCCGGAATTCGCACCCTTACCTCCTCCTCTGATGCTCTATTTCACCGTCTACCACTTGTTCCTTTTCTCGCGTCGTTGTTGGGGGAAACATTATGGCCCTCCTGTGACAGATCACCTCTTGTCAACATCAACTCATTATCCAAGAATTTGATTTAGAGATCCCTTTCATTACCTTGGAGCTTGCATGCCTCAATGGCAAGTTCTTTGCACCTGACGACAGACTTTCATCATTGGTCTTCAATTGGGTGATTCCACGAGTGTTCAACTTTAGATCATTTTCCACACTTAGCAGATTGTATTGGCAGTACCTTGAGAACCATTGACATTATTTATGGTCTCTCTTGCACTTGTTAATGGTTTCTATCATTAACTGATAATCAAGCAACTTTCTATCATGCTCGACTTCAGCAAATCTATTTGCATGCTAGAACTTGTACTATGATCGGTTAGGGTTTCAAAACGTCAGACTAAGATTACATATTTTTGGGCTGCGTGGATTGCTTTGTGATTACATACATGACTCTTTGATTGGATGGCTCCGACCGTACCTTTATCATTATATATGGTCTTATCAACTGGGTGGCTGCGTCCATACCATAGACCAAGTTTCATATGTCTTTTGGATGGCTGCACCCATGCCTAGACTACATGTATTTTACTTTTAGAGATATCAGTTGTACTTTCACCTGCAGGTTCTTCATGGTGGTGTTCTAGTTTGGTTATGATTTTGTAAAGCATTTCACCACTCCCACTCTCTCAGGATTCATGCTTTAGGGGGCACCTATTGCATAGTAATTTGTCATTGACCTCATCTCAGTCCCTCCGCTATGTCATACATCAGATAAACATGTTTATATCTTCTCACTCATGTAAGAGGATTAAGCGAGTGCTCTCTAATGCTGAAGATTGACCCTATTTGCCTAAGTTTCTACGTCATCGCTAGTAAACCCTTAAAATGTGCAATGGTTCCCTGTCATCAACTGTGTCATTGCGACGTCATCGCAGGTGTACACGTGTCTCCTACAATAGTTGAATTTTAGGGCTTGGTGCAAGTTTTCTAGATTCTTATTGCGACGATTGGTTTGAACACATTTCTCCCTTGCGATGTGGTCGTTAAGCCCTAGTTCATGACCTGCGATGATCCAAATTAGGCAAATTAGTTCAAACAGTCGGCCTTCTGGGTGATTCTAGAGCTAGTTGTTGGGTCAACTTGGTTCGCCTTTCCTTCTCTAGGATGGTAGTTCTGCCTTTTATGAAACTTCCCTTGTGGATAAGCTCCCTCTCCCTCATTTCATGGAGGCTCCTCCTCCTATAAAAGCACTCACCATTGCTATGATCAGCTAGTTCCTAGTTACTGGTTGCTAGTTGGAGTGAAGTAGATTAGATAGCTTTGGTGTGAGTTTTCCAAGTGTGGAATTGCTGATAGTTTGGTAAGAGGTTGTGGAGTGCCTTAACCTTGCCCTAGATTTTGTGAGTGAGAGAGAGAATTATCCATTTGGGAAACCCATTCTTGAGAGTGAATGCTTGAAGGAACATATCGATTGGACGCTCTGAGAAGGATTGCGATTTCAAGGCTTGGTTGGAAGCTTTGCTCTTGATTTCTTTTAATACAATCAATAATGATTTCCTATATCTTATGTATAATTTACTTGATAGCTTATTATTCCTTGATTTTATAAGTAAATAGATTATTGTTGTTCTCAGTTACATGATCTATTGTTTTCTTGTGGTGTTTCAGGTCAATTACTCATTACGGAGAAAGAAACGGAAGCTGGAGCAGCGCAACAAAAGCTTCACCAAACAACAGTTTTGAGGTAGGCATCCAACGATGATTATTTAAGTAAATAGATTATTGTTTTGTTTTGTTGTGACTAGAGCCACTCTAGGGCTAGAGGGGTTGCCTCTATCCACAGAGGGAACACTTTCCTACTTCACAATCCATCCCCCCGATGTCGAGATGACAGACACCGCATGCCCCACTCTTTACCTTTCATCATCCTTGAGTTCCTCTCTGACAAACCTTTCTGAGATTATTGCATGCGCTTCTATGGAACCTCCTTTGACAGAATCCCAGGTCTCAACATCAGTAGACCATCCATCTACTAGTTTGTCATCTATCATTCTAGATGATGTGTATGTGAACCTTATTTCTCAGGTGGATGCACCAAGTAATGCCGCCGCATCATGTAGTCAGTCTTCCTCCCACCAGCCCATCTCCTAGCCTGATGAGGACACAATGGAAGATATGTCTATCCTTGATTACCCCTACACTTGAGCAAGGGGGGATTTCTTCAAGAGAATTTCAAATCCCATCTCCTCCCTAATTATCCCAATATGCTCTACCTCCAGAAATGTTGCTCAAAACACATCACTTTGATTTGCATGTCTTTATTTTTACAACCAAGTTAAGTAGATTGCATCATCTCATTTGTTGTTTTTTTCACGTTTCATATGGATCCATCATCCACACTGTATATTGGTCATGCCGATGGTGCAAGTTGCTTCTTCTGGAACCTAGCCTCGATAGCCTCAACCATTTCTACACCCTTGCATAGTTAGTACTTTCAAATAGAGTGTGCATTAGATCTTCCACCAATAATCAGTCCGAATATGAAACAATGATAGGTTTGTTAGCTGATGCCCTCAATTGTTGCATCCTTCTTCTTCATGTTCATTTAGATTCCTTGCTACTTATCATGCAATTGAATTTTGTGTATCATGTGCTTAACCAAGTCAAATTTAGAAAATATCTATGAGTGAAGTTATTGGTACGTGAATCTGAAACCATTACTTTCAGTAATGTGCCTAGAGCACAAAATCACTATGTATATACCATTACAAATAACATTCTAGATTGGAATTTATCACATGTATACCACAGAAGATAACAACACAATTAGCAAACCATCATCATCACATAAAATTCATAATCATATTATGTATCGTAAAAGTGTTTGGATCCATAGCTCTAAATACATCTAACATGCGCATATAATGTTACAAAAATCAAAATCAAAGGGACCCACATGTCCCTGCATCTAGTCACTGTCATATGGATCTTGCACCAATGGCTCTAGTCCACCTGCACGTAGATCACGTACTGCCTGATCAGCCATTCCCACATACCACAAGATACATCACCACTCTGAGGGAAGACTGGTGCACTCATCAGTGTATCGATCCCCTAAGTCATGCCATCCACACTATGGAACCCCTGTCAAGAGTACATCAAACGTACAATGCATAGTATCCTCTAGACCCTATTGTGACGATGATGTCTCGTGATCTGTAGCACCAAGCACTGCAGCTCAACCTGTATATCCTGCTGAATTCACCAGTGTTATTTTTGCATACAACATATTTCACACTCAATACCATATACATGTGATAGAAATAGAAAATGCACCATAAAACATAACAAATTTACACTTACCATCTAGTCCCCATGCTCGCCCGAGTAGAAGTGGAAAGTCAGGATCCCCCAGATAGTTCATCCCACTATAAGAGTAGTCATCAATGTAAAGGGGCATCTAGTCACAGTGTGCGAAAAATGCGAGTCGGACCACCCGTCTGACTCCCCATCCTCCTCCTATCCACAGTTGCTACCCCTAGTGGTGCATCCTAGGCTATTATGGACCCCCCATCTGGGATCTATAGATGAGGATGGATAGTGGGTATCTTCTCAAAGAAGAATGCACACATTACTATACCAAAAGCATAGTCATGATACACTTGCCTCTTACAAATAGTCAACTTTTGTTTCATCGACGACAACATGATTTGGTCCCACTCATAGTAGGTCCCAGCCAGAACACTCTCAACTAACATCATCTTCCCTCCAGCGATGTGGTGGAATGCATGGCTACCTAAGACCCATAGCACAGTTGTGGCAACAACATGTGTCTCTAGCCTCTCTAGATCAACCAGTGGGATATTCATTCCCTTGACACAAACACCCCTCTAATAATGGTGCTCCATGAATTCAGTAATATTCCTCCCACGAGGTAATACCGGATGAATATCCACCACCACTCTGAGGGGTGGAAGTCCAGTCAACAAGTAAATATCCTGTAATGAGAGCTCGATGTTGTGCCCGTGAATAACAAAGACCTCCCGGTCTTGATCCCAATAGCTCACAATTCTTGATAGCAAGGGATCACCTACCCTCATTAATGGGTTCTCTACCAACATGAGAACCCCATAATGAGCCAATGCCCATCGAACCACCTGATCCCCCTGGATCTCAGATCGAAGAGCATCCAAGTCTCATTCATGTGAGCTAATTTTCAGCATTGCCATATCTACAAAACACCACATGTCTTGTCGGCACAGAAAAGAAATAAACCCGCTAAATTGATCAACCTGCAGCCCCCACGAGGCCAGCAAACCAACTCTTTCTCCAACCACAAATCAAATTTTTCAGCCCAGAAGGTGTGAGCTTGTAGGTTTCCAATTGTTTCCTATGAGCTTGGTCATACTTCTGGGCCCAAAAAGTGTGATGCAACTGTGAGCAAGAGCAGTCTCTCAGGAAGTTGTCAAGTGCCAAAAATTAGGAAATAAACCAATGAAATTGAAGAGATGAGTAAGTCCACCTACCTAAAAGTCGCAGATCCTGATTCCGATGACCGGTTTTTCCACTATGATCTCCACAATATCTAGGGCCTTTCCCTCCTCTACAAATTCATGACAAATCACTTAGCAAATGAATCCAAATTGGAGGGAAAACACCCTTTTATAGAAAATCCCCAATTTTTCTATCACCCCTTGTGACTATACCATACCTCAATTTAAGAAACCATTAGCACCATTTGGAATCTCTCACTGAGTTCTAAAATGGGTCTTCCTTAGTTTTTGATGATTTGACACTTCACTAGGAAACCATTTTTCCACGAAAGGTCGATTTTCTGCCTCTTAGAATTGAATTTCATCATAAAGAGACACTTATACTTTGAGGTCCATCCCCTCTTAATACTTGTCATACCATATGTCTACTTTCATCATGAGTAGCCATCACTTACTCATGTTTCCACAATCCCCATCGGGTATAGTCTGTGTGGGAGCATCACTGAGTCACCCTTGTTTAGAACATCCGTGATGAGCCACCCTTGCATTATTGGATTCTATATCATACCCCATATTATCATGTTATAGTATTCCATCCATTTTTTCATAATCGTCATCTTGTTTTGCCTATTTTGGCCTCCAGTCATACTATCCCCATCCCCTTAGGAGTTGAGTCAGTTGCTGCCAGGTCAACCATGGACTTCATGCCCTAACAAGGGTAGTCATTTGTTTGTCCCTCAGTCCCAATTTTTCCCCATTATCCTTGGTGTCATTACATCATTCACATTACTATTTTCCCTCGTTCTTTAGTTGAGGATCCTCATTGCCTCATCTATCGTGGGCACTATTCTGTCGACATTAGCTCATTTATTCCAAAAGAACGACATAGAGGGAAGTGTATCTCACTTTTCCATTCTTGTTTGGAACCTTGGATCGAGTAGAGGGTCTCATTATTTCCCTTTGACTTGGTTGTTTCATGTTCATGATCCATACACTTGATGGTCCAATGATGCAACAAATTGTACCAATGATTCCCAGGTCTGCAGAAGATGTTTCAGACCTCATGAGGGTGTGGCCCTTCAGGTAGCCCCCACATACCCGGACGCATACCTACTATGCTATAACCTCAGATGCAGTTCCATAAAGTTGATGGGTTCGGTTCCTACCAATTATAATGTTCATAGCATGCACATTTCCTCCAGATGATCCATTCAGTTTTGTAGACTCCCTCCTTGTTCAACAGGGCCTCTTCAGTTGTTCCAACCTCCCTTGCACCCATTTTTTGAGGGAAGGGGCTTTGTATCTTATGTACTTAGATATTATTGTATTCAGCCCTGGCTCATGTTTTTACCAAGTGCATTGTGTATAGGGGACACATTGTATTATTTATGGCTCTTTTATCCCAGCATGTCATGTAGCATTCAACATGTATTTCATTGCTTAGTTTTATATTTCTGACAAACCATTATTTTTGTACTAATTTATCTTGGTAGGTATGGGTATGCCTCGCCTGCCTCATTAAGGTCTGGTACGATACCAAAAAAGGAGACTTGTATTAATCTCACCCCTATGTCCCTATCCTCTTTCAATTCAGCTTCATTGTTCTCTCTCTCTCTCTCTCTCTCTCTCTCTCTCTCTCTCTCCTTGACTCACCGGTGTTGTCTAAGTGATTATGTCTTTAAAACGTACTTCGGTCATACATTTTTCTCCTAAAACGCGTGCGTTGGGGGGAAATTTGTTATCACCAAAAAATTGATCATCTAGCCTAGTTTAATAGATGGATCTAAGTACACCATGTAAAGGCAATTTTACCATAGTAAAATTGCTTTCGATGTGAGAAATTACTTAATAAACCACCTTTGTTAAGTAATTTATAATTAAAACCATGAAGAATAATTAAATAAATCATTATTTATTTTATTTTCTTCGAGGAATAATTAATTAAAACATTGTTTTATTATTATCCCATGTCAAATTTGACCTAATCATGAAAAATAAACAAATAATAATTATTTTTCTTATTTTTCTCTAAGAATAATTCATTAATCACTAATTAGTTATTATTCTTTGTTAAATTTGATTAAATCCCTTAGGAATAATTAAATAAATCCTTATTTGTTTATTATCCCTTAACTGATTCATTGAGATGATAAATAAATCCTTTATTTATTTATTATTTCTAAATAAAAGTTTAAATACCTTTTCCCTCCTAAACAAATATAATAAAATATTCCAAGTGTTATTCCAAGAATGGGATCAATAATATTTTATTATTGCTCATTATTCAAGGATAATTCAATATTTTGTTATAAATAGAAGGATTCTCTATTCATTATTCACCTTTGATTATTTTCATTGTCACACACCATATTTTTCTGGGTTTATGGATTATAGAGGAGAGAGACTATACAGAAGCTAAAGGAATTTGAGGATAGCCAAGAACCCATCCCATAGAGGGGGACTGGTAAAATTTATCTATTCTCTTAACAGGTGTTATTATAAAATTATTCTTTACATATATGGTTTCCATTGGATAATTGGGGGTATTACTCTTTCTTTCGTCGTTTAACTATGATTGTAGCATAGCTCATAATTTTGGCAGGTTTTGTTTCTAACAATAGTTGTAGATCTACAAAGTTTAGCAACCATTTATATTGTTTAGATTGTTTTTCATGCAAAATCTTAAGTGGGTTCTTTTCATACATCATTGAGAAGAAAACAATACAACTAATTGATACCAAATTACATAATATCATAATCATTTTTCCATGGATTACTAGATTGGAAACTAAATCAATAACAAAAGTTAATTCTAGTTATCCTAAATATGCATATACAGACTAGATACATATAAAAACATCTATTGCTTAAGAATTTATTATGCAATACATTATACTCATACTAATAAATTATTAAGTGAAGTTGGAAAACTATAAGTTAATTAAAACAATTGATAATACATGTAAATATCAATAGTTATCAGAATGGCTAGAATGACAAGAGGTGCAAGATTTACTTTATTGGAGTGGACCTCCTAAATTCTAGAAAGTTATTCATGTTCTTATACCCCCAACCAGGTTTCTCAATATTTTCTTAACACATCAATAAGTCCTAGTCTCCAATACTTGCATAAGTCAATGTTCCAACTTGTTAAAAGATGAAGTTGAATGTCATTACATCCTTAGTTGGCTACAAGATTTGTTACCTTATTTCTTGTTCTCCTAATGTAATAGGGAATAATGACTGGAATCGTATGGATAAGATGTTTAATATGTGTGGTATATTTTTCCAATCTCTAGATTTGGAAATGCTTTTCTATAGAAGCTCCATTGAGAAATGTATTTACTCTTGAGATGATCATATAAGGATCACCGTCCAGAATCAACATAGAGAATCCTTGTGATGATGCAATAATAAAGTGAAAATCTGGAATTGCAAATTCTACTTCATTGTTACATGAACGTCCCCATACTACCTATGAATAGAAACATTGGTTTCCCATAGTTGTCAAAGAATACTCCTCCAAGACCAGTAGAACTTGGACTGCGTTTAGATTCCACATCAAAATCCATTTTAGGGGTCCTAGGGGAATGAGGGCTCTAGGAGGATGGAGGAGTAGAATATTGGATTCCTGGAGAAAAATGATCAATAGAAGGAGATGAAAACATCTAGAGATTACACAAAAGTGTGGCATCCAAAACTTTAACTTCCTAGTCTCACAATGACCAAGGGTTGAGTAGCATTGTTTCATGGAGACTCTATAAATATTTTTCCTATATTAACTCCCCTTGCGATGATTTATTATTAAAGATGATATTGTTCCTCTCCATTAGTATGTTCCATATCAAAAACACTACAATGAGGCTCAAGATTGATTTATAACATGATTATTTTTCATATAGGATCTCCAACCTTTAATATTTTCTATGATGCCACACCTATTCCTACTTGACTATCCAAATAGCTTGAAGAGTTGAGATAATAGATTTTCAGAAAAAACATATGCATTGAACAAGTTTTTTATTTCCTCTACATTTGATCTACAGATAAAATATAGATAAGGGCCTTAAAATCCTCTGCGAATGATTTTATTTGATGAAATAGATATTTTATGTATAAGGAGCCAAAAGAGAATGGGAAACTTGGGCCATAGGCTTTGAGCCCAAACCTATTTCAAGATTGGTTGATGAGGAATATTGGTGTAACATGCAACTAGTTGATATGCCTCTTTTATTGGAACATGTCCTTCTATTTATAGCCCCATTAATATTTTTCTTGTTCCTCAATGAGTGGTATATTTATTTTGGTATGTTCTTCCATTAATGAGTCTAGATAGGCATGATCAAGAGTTTGAAGACAAGTTTCCTTATTTTTCCACTCTCTCTAAGATGTGCACTCCACTCTCTGGTGCCAATAATTTGCTACTATCAAGATACCTTTAGATTTCATAAGCTATTTTATAGTAATAAATATGTTCTATCACCAAGATTTGGATATCGCTATCACAATTCCATTCAAAACAACGCATCATTTCCTTCTCGTAATTCTTAAAAACAATGTTGTTGTATTATGAATTTATTAATTCTAGCCAAATTCCATATTGAATATTTTTGAACAAGGTTTTCAGCTCATAATTGTTGTTTCCATGATTAATAGGGGTTGTATTTATACTCCAAAGTTTCCTCCATAACTCCTGGAAACCTTGGATTGACCTCCACCATAATTTCTCCCCCCTAAACATTATTTAGAATTTTTTGATTCTGGAGACCAAGAGACCCTACCATATTGGGAATACATAATTTATCCGAGGATACATGCACTATTTTCTTTCCTGCATATATCATCCCTAGAGATAGTATCTATAAATAGACTTGATATATTTAATAATTTATTTGGATGACACCAACATAAAGAGAATATAAATTAGAAGGGATCGCAATATTAATCTTAACAAGACTAATATTCCACCAAAATTTAGAGATATGAAGGTCGATTAATCCAATTTAGTGATTATATCCTATACTACTTCCTTTTAGTGAATAGTTCTATGGGAGTTTCCTACCAAAGGCACCTCTAGATATTTAACAGAACTACATTGGAAACTCAATAATTTGGTTAGGTGCACCTTCACTAGTAGGTTAGTATTATAGAAATACATTTTAGATTTTAAATTCTATTAATGGATTCCCTTGAGTCCTCCATGAAGTCCTCCAAGATATTTTTTAGTACTCTAGCTTTATTTATTGTAGGAACTCCAACTAGCCACATATCATAAACAAACATGTGATGGGAGATAGGAATATCATCACCATATAGTCTTAATTATTTTATCTTTCCTTGTGCTATTGCTACCTTAATTATGCATTTGAGCCTTTCCTTGATCCAAATAGAAAATCATGTCCACCCATGGTATTCATCCACCCATGGTATTGTAATTGACATCCACCCATAGTATTAATTCACCCATGGTATTGTAAGTGACATCAACTCCTGGTTCTGGATTTTAGGCATACGTGGTTTATTTCTTTTAAGTTTAGTCTCGGAGTATCCACAGTAATAACCATATTTGTTAAAGTTTCAAATCCCAATAGGGATCCATAATTTGGACATCAACCCATGGTATTCATTCACCCATGGTATTTACCCACCCATGGAATTTACTTGTGGTATTGTAACCAAAAAAGGCTATAAGTAACACGTCGCATCCTATAAAACGACATATTATCCACCATAATGTAACTTTTGCAATTATTATTTGTTTTAATAAAAAAAGAAAAAGTGGTTTTATTTACGGTGTTTTCTCCTCATTTCTTCTAGTATTTCAATTTTTCAGATCTTGGGGGACTCTCCCCCAAGGTCCATTTCAATTTTTTAGATCTTGGAGGCCTTCCCCCAAGATCTGGATTAGTGATATTAGATTCAGGTTACAACTCCATGGGAATGAGGGTTTGACACATATTTCAGTTTCAAATTCTAATAGCAACCTTCAAAAAACTTCATGCACATGCTACGACCTCCACTGACCACATTCCTGGGCAAAGCAGGAAAAAATTCTCTTTTTTTTTTCATTTTTTGCAGGATTTTTTTTGGCGACGAGATTGCAGATCAGATATGAAAATTTTATTGAAAATTTTACAAAATCAAATAAAAGAGTTGGATTCCTTGTGGAAAATACCCAAGTTAAAAAAACAATTGACCGAATCGAATTCCGGGTGAGGGAGATATCGCTCATTTAAAATCAACTAAGTTGCAGAAATTTTTCTGAGGGAAATTTGTGGACGAAGGATCTCCTATCATTTCTTGCAGTGTCTATGCATCATTTTAGAAAAATGATTGTATATTTGATATCCTTTCGAAAGATCACCTAATTAAAAAAATAAATAAATAAAATAAAAACAAAAATAAAAAAAAAACTGGTCAAATCATATTTCAGATGAGGGAGATATCACTGATGTAAAATCATCTATTTTCCTAGAGCATTTGTGCCGACAGAATAGTTGCAGTGTGAATCTAAGTTTCCAAAGTGTCCAGGTAGAGATTTGAAACACATGAGAAGTTGAATAATGGTCACTATGTTTCCAAACATAGGTTATAATAAATATTCTCAGCTATATTGACCAAGTTATGTCCATTTTAAATATGGAGCAGCATTCAGAGTGGGTTCCCTTTGGAGACATGCCCTCGCACCATGCTTTAGTAGGCATCTGCTTCACATTCATCAGTTTTAGTATAAGAGCATCTAGCTACGATTCTTTGGAGATGTGCCTTCCCACCGTAGCCTATGCAGGCACCTACTACTTCATTAAGGGTTAAGATAATGGTTATGGGTCAACCACACAAAATCCTTGTCATCGAAGTCCATTTTCTAGGCCGCACATTGTTAGTATCAATGTTGGTCACAAGCATTATAAGGTATCTATATTCTCGGATCTTCATTTTTCATGGTTATCGGCCATCCAAAAACCCACAATTTATCGAAGTCCATTTTCTATGTCGCACACTATCAATATGATAGTTGGTCACAAGCATTACAAGGTATCTCTATCCCCAGATCTTTGTTCATCACGATTATGGGTTAGCCACAAAAAACACTTCTCTTTAGTGGCTCTTCATATTCAACAAAGGATTCTCACCAAGGAACTTCATGCAATGGGGACCATTAATTCTTAACAAGGGAGGAATGTTATTGAAGTCCATTTGTTATGCACACATTGTCAGTATCATAGTTCGTCACATGCATTACAAGGTATCTCTATCCTTAGATCTTCATTTGTCATGGTTATGGGTTAACCACACAAAAAACTTCTCTTTAGTGGCTCTTCATATTCAACAAAGGATTATCACCAGGGAACTTCATGCAATGGGGACCATTAATTCTTAAAGAGGGAGGAATGATATGAATAGAAAATGGCATCCACCCATGGATTTACCCATGCTATTGTAAGTTGCATCCACCCATGGTATTCATCCACCCATGGTATTTATCCACCCATGGAATTTACCCATGGTATTGTAAGTCACATCCACCCATGGTATTCATTCACCCATGGTATTGGAGGTGACATTATCCCATGGTATTCATTCACCCATTGTATTTACCCACCCATGGAATTTACCTGTGGTATTGTAACAAAAAAAGGCTATAAGTAATAAGTCACATTTTGTAAAAGGACATATTATCCACCACAATGTAGCTTTTACAACTATTATTTGTTTTAATTAAAAAATATTATGGTTTTTTTACTGTGTTTTCTCCTCTTTTCTTCTGGCATTTCATTTTTTCATATCTTGAGGGACTCTCCCCAAAGATCCATTTCAAATTTTTAGATCTTGGGGGCCTCTCCCCAAGATCGGGATCATTCTGCAACAAGAGTAAATAATAATGTTGAAAGAGGGTTGCCTTGTTGAATTCCATGTGAGGACTTGAATGTTGAGGAACAAGATCAATTTAAAATCATCAAAAAGAAAGTGGTTGCAACCAATTCTCTTACATAGTTAATCAAATTGCTTGAAAATCCAAATGTTGTGAGAAAACTTGAGCGATAGGCCCATCAAAGCCTATTGAAGACCCTAAGCCAGTCAAGCTTAATTAACATTCCTATGTTTTTATATATTTTTCAATGAATGGATGACCTCATGCACTACTGCTATTCTTTCCAAGATCTGTGTACCCTTCACATAACTCATTTGTTCCATTGGAATTCGATTTGGTAGGAGTGTTTTCAAACGATTGGCAATAACTTTTTAGATAATATTATATATCACATTGCATAAGGCTATTATTTTGAATCTATCAAGATGCTAGGCCTTATCACACTTGCGAATAGTGTTAATAACATGGCATTCAAGTCTAGTAATAAAGCATATACTATGACATTCCTCCACCTAGTCATGGATTTATTTTCCAAAGGAATGACAATAATCACGGACAAAAATTATGGTGAACCTATTTGGACATAGTGCTTTATTTTTTGGCATGGACATTATTAGCTCTTAGAATTCCATATAAGATACCTTTTACATTAATGTATCATGATGATCTGGTTGAACCAATGCTCAAATGTTTTCTTTGATCTTGTGAGTTAGTCTCTATCCACTTTGATTTGGTTCATCTAAAACGGATCCATAATATCTAACCAATTCTTTCTCTAACTCTTTGTGATATATGACCTTTTTCCCTACCTCATCTTTGGAAAAAATATCCTATTATGATTTTTGTGTTTGATCACCAATTTATGAAAAAACTTTTGTTCTTTTTCACTTGTCAAAGTCAATGGATTCTTCACTTTTTCCTCCATAATATTTTCTTATGTTTCCTTATGTCTTGTATTTTTGTGAGTAATTCTCCTTATTTTTTATCCATATCCTCAATTCTTCCCTCCATAATTATTTCTTATTGATCCTCTTGCATATGTACATCTAGCTCTTGTTTTTCTTGGAAAATATTTCCAATATCCTCTTTATTACATTTATTATTTTATTTTGTACTTAAGAATCTCAATATTTTATTGAATATTGGCCATGAAAGACCCAAGACTTGAATCCATTCCCACCATGACTTTTCCTTCTCAAGGAAATATTGATCCTTAAGCCAAAAACTCTCAAATATGGAAGGCCTATTTTTAGGGGAAAATTTTCTATCTATTTCTAATTAGATTAGCTAGTCATTATAACCTATGCAAGGAAGAATGTATGCTCCCAAGAAGATATCCACTTCTAAGAGAGATTATAATACTAAAATTTTATCCAAACACAAGGATATTTGGTTCTTGTTGTCGGGACCATTGTTCTAGGTGGATATTCCATTAGCTATTCCCCATTGGTCAATTTAAATTTTTGGATAAACTATTTGAATTATTGGGATTCTGCAACCAAGTGGAAAATACCTCCCTTTTTTTCCTCCAACGATGTAACCATGTTGAAGTATTTTCCTAGAACACATATCTTATCTTAGTCAAACTCTCTACTGCTAGCCAAGTTTCAAAGAAAGCTTGTTTTTTTTTTTCACCATATTTGACCCATAGATTATTTCTATGAATCATGTTTCTTTTAATCCTAGGTAGTATAATCTACCAAACATTGTCCTCAATATATCCATCTAATCCACAAAGTCCACTTTGTCTAGATTCAAAAAAATACTTAGTCCCTCTGATAGGCCTACAACATCTAGTTCTATGGTTTGACATCCTCTCCAACAATGAGATGTTATTGAGCTGAATTTATCACTGTAGTTTTTAGTCTCCTGTAACATAACTATTGTATGGAGTTCCCTACAGATTCTCTATATTTAAGGTCTCTTATATTCCACAAAATTATTTTTTTTATGGAGGATTTTGGGTAGAGGAAAGCACCTCCATTAAGAGAGACACTTCTCTAGGATTAAAAGTGCATCCGCCATCTCTTTTATTAACTATTTTTTGTTTTTCCTTCCTCTCATTTTGTCTTTCTTTGCATGTTTGGTAGTATCCTTGAATATGTTTCTTTGGATGCGAACACTTATTAGGGATGATCTTTCTCGATTTAAAGTCACATTACTTTTAACATTTAGCCACAAATATGTTTGTTTAAACAATTATGTTTTGTTGGTATAGTATATTTCTTAGGTCCTTACCTATCTATTCTTCAATGAATTATGAGAGTGTGATTTCATCTATATCTATTTCCTTCATCCCATCAATGCTTCTCATTACATATAAATAAAAAATTCATATATTGGTGTATTCTTTTTGGATTCCTCTGACACTTTTCTCTTTTGAGCTTTTGCCTCTAGTTTTCCATTTCCCTTCCCTTGTTTTGTTTCTTGAGGATGTATCTAATCTATAATTTTTGGTTCTTCTCTAGTCATTTCATGATAATGAATTTTCGAATGAAGGGGCTCCTCTAGTGTTGCTAAATTTTGTGCTCAAGATTTTTTCTAATGAGGTTGGAGTTTATGAAAACCCGCATGATCCAATTTCTATTTATTATTATTATTATTATTATTATTATTATTTCTTTGTGAAATTCAGGGGACAATCCCTAGAGAGATGTGTTAATTTTTCATAGGAAAACATTGTTCTTTGCTATGATAGTTGCATTTTATCATTAATACATTAAATTCACCCCATATCATCATTATAGTGTTTAAATATACACCATTATACATCATCAGATGGAATTACATAGAAAGAAACAACATCACCATCATCATCAATGCAACAGAACATAAAAGGAATAGTAGAAGAGAACATGCACACACATAGAGACACCAAGATTGGTCTGAGACCAGGGAAAAACCCACTATGGGGAAAACCCTTTCAAATATTCTCCTTCTTAGATCATCATCAAATGATGTGGAAAAAGAGAGTACAATGATTCATAACTTTGTTTATGCAGAAAAACAATAATATATGAAACATATCTAATCATGCTAGGAATAAGAACCTTGATGGATGTAATGTGTTGTCACAAACTGATGTCAACTTCCATATACTGTTGTAACTGTCTCGAACACTGCTAAGTACTTTTGTCACTATTAATGAGCCCAATACATATGTTTTCAACAAGAACTAACAAATCAGATCTATAGATCTACATATCTGTATAATAGTAGAGAGAAAATTAGATCTACCTAATCATTGAAGTCAAATGGAGCCAAGGTGTGAAATCTTAGATCAAAACTCTTGTCATTGTCATCATGACTATTTTTGTGTGATCAAAACTCCTTAGTTGCTCTAATCTCAATCACTATATGCGAGCGATTATGAATAGAGTGTCCCTCCTGGGAGGTCTTTATGTGTGTGAATCAGCCATTGAACTACAAAGACCCAAAGTCTCTATCTTTCTTAGCTATGCGAGTGACCAAAAAACCCAAATTCGTACCGTTGTCGAGCTGTATGAGTGACTAAGACGACAGGGTCACTCCTAGGGCTACCCTGTTTGAGTGATCAGGGACCAAAACATTTTGATCTAGCTATAAATCCAGAGTCACTCTCAATGAATTGTCTCTGAGTGACTAGAGAGCAAGAGTCGGTCTCCTTCCTATTGTGTGCCTATGACCGAGGAAGAGAAACTTATGTTCTGTGCCAATGACTGAGATCCCAAAAAGCATAACCTTTTTCCTATAATTTTAGACTCTGTGTGAACTTCTTCTAACAAACCTTTGCAAGCCAAAACAAAATAGAAGAATAGAAATATGTCTTGACAAAGTGAGTTGAAAGGAATTTGAGGTCACTTCCTTTTATAGGTTTTCTTGAGGGTTTACTTAGGTTAAGATTGGCCCAATTAGTTACTCATGTGGTTAGAGCTGACCCATTCCATAATACATGTATGAATAAAATTATTCAAACATTAACTTCCGCTTAACGAAATTGGGTGACATTTAGGTCTGTTTTGGTCCTCTTGAAAAGGGGATCTAATGAAATCATCATCGTAGTAATTTAAGCTGTCCAATGTGGAATTTTACCGTAGTTACAAAAATTAACACTCCTTCTGAAGTAGGGAGAATTCCACTTACCAATATATTTCCATCAAACAATATTCCATTCTGGAATCTTCGAGTGTCATCACATATCATCATGGATCATCTATGTCATCTAGTCATTGGATCTTTTCCATCTCAATTGTCTCATCATCACAAATCATCATTGTAGATCTCGATCTATCCTTTTCTTATTCCTGCTTATCACTTGATTGTTCTTTCTTGTATGTTGAACATTCCTGGATCTAGAAGAAGAATAATTTGTTACCAGAGGTGAACTCAAGCTACCACCCTCTATCCATCAAGATTCTATCTAGAATTTCTACCAGCAGAATACTACCCAGATCATCATCAATCATCATCGAAGAACATATCATCAGGGAGCATATCTTGACCTAGAATCAAAACAGGGAAAAATAGATTCCACCAATAACAAGAAATAAGACACCTTATCACACTAGGGACTAAACCCTCGACCCTAGAATTTAAATGGGGAGCTTTACCGTAAACCTGAAATCATATCGGGTCATCTCAACCCATCCTATTTTCTATTGATATTCCTGTTGATGACCCATAATATTCATGTGATATAACACCTACATCATAATCGTCTTGTGTTGTACACTTCCAAGTACAATATCAATTCATTGGCCAGATGATGAGTAATATTCCCACCAAGCCTTGCTTGTGGGTATGATTGCAACTCGGGCATACTCTACTAAGAACAAGATAAGGTGAGATACAACCCAAACCCTATCGGTAATAGATAGGGGTGACTCCTTATGGTCCTTAGATAAATAGGTTAACACCATAGGAGCTCATAATTCCTCACCTTAGGAGCTCAAACAAGGGGGAAGAGTTGGCTTAGTGTCCTCGATCAACGTTGCTCTCCTCATACTTGAATCTGGTATTATCTTGTCTCAATAGTAGTTGTTTACTATTCATATAGAATATCAAATCATGTCAGATCATATATAATCATATAAGTCACAAAATGGTACCGTAATCATCCTCCCTCTCAAGGAGGTGCCAACCAAAAGCTTGAGCTTGTTTTGAACAACTACACTATCTCAATATGTGAGAGTATCTCGATCTCAACTATATATATGTAACCATGTCATATCCACATCATGATCAACCAAAATCATATTATGGACTTCTCATCCAAGATATCGTGGAAAATCACATATTAAAGAAACATCCAAATGTTTTTATCAATAATACATCTATACAGACACATATCATATATAAGAAATATCTCATTCTCAAAATAGAACATCTCATGCAAATATTTTAAAGCATGCAAGGTGGAAACTCTATGTGAATGAATCAACTCAATCATTTAGTTAGGTTCTATGCACATCATATATATATATATATATTATTATATATATATATATATATATATATATAATATATATATGATATAGATATAGATATAGAAGATAGATAGATAGATATCTGTGTTCAAAAACAAAACATCAATGCTTCAATCATTCGTCGGATGAAATGTCAAGTTCAACAACATTTTTTACTTCAAATCAGAGTATCCAAGGATTTGCATTTCATTATTCAAAAACATTTTGCAATAGCTTTACAATACGAAATTTCTTTCCCAAATTCCATAAATTGTTTTATCATTCCATGATACATTTTTTCGGGTTTCATACAACATCTCCCTCTAATTTATATCATCATAGGCTCATCACCTGTCACAACTAGATCATATGGATATAAAATCAAAACTGTAATTAATATCAAAGCCATACCTTGGAACTGATCATCCAGACTTCATCAAATGATTGTCCACTATGGACAGATCTAGATTAGGGAGCTTGCTTCATGCAATTCTCTCTACATGCACAATTCCCTGCAAAGCCATCATAATTATCATTACAGAAATCAATGTTGTATCATTATATTAGTAAAATCACCACATCTAAATTTAGAAGCCAGATTACGACCACTGTCAAAGTCATCATCATCATAAAGTCAATTATTTCAACTAGGAGATAGGTGGAGCTCATATCGAATCACGAATCCAACAAGTTGTCATCAAACATCCGTTATTAATCCAAAATTGATCAAGTCATTCTCATAATCATAAAACCGATCATTTATGTCAGTGGAGGCAAATGCATACACCAAGGATCAGTCATGCAAGTTGCACTTTCATGCTAAATGACAACTATCATTATTCAACCATTGTGCTAAGAATAAGGAGGCCAATCTCTGGATACCCACATAACTCACCATTCCCATGTAATAACGATATCAAATAAAATCAACAATCATCAAATCATATCACTAGGCATCAGGTCAAGTCCAAATTTCTATCACATCAATTCAAAGTTATTGTCAAGAATCATGACAATTCATATATACTAGTAACACCAAATCATTCCAACCTCTTGTAGGACAAACATAGTGTCATATGTATATGTATGTCCCAGTCACCTACAAACACAAGTTCAATCTTTTTGTTCATGTTATGGAAAACATTCAATATTTTCCTACTAGCTGACCTTGTTGTTATCTGTAACACATCTATGGTACTGACATCTTCCCGGCGACAATCTGATTTCATGCATAATACTTCATTATATGATCAACAATTTAACTCAATAACTTCATAAATTAGTTAACAATGGAAGAATATGTCAAGGACATCATGATTCAAAGTCCAAAAAACTTTAGAAAGCTTTAGATAATGGTCAACAATAGTCAAACCTCTAGTCGATCTCTTCAGGTTAGCATGAGAGTGAATTTAGTTGCATGTACATTGTCTAAACCTTTGCACGCAAGCATCCAGGGGTGAGATCTCCTAGATCTGTGACTATGACCAGAGTGGAGACCCTAATTTCTATATGGGTTAAGATTATGTTGTAGATCAATACTATCATATGCATATAAATCATATTTCAACATCATAGAATACAAATAGTAATAAGGGTAAGAATCTTGAGAAGGGATTTTCCCTCTAACTGTGAATCTACATCATTCATTTTCATTCATGTAGGAGGCCTGTCTCTACCAGAGTCATGCAACATCAAATTTGTTAGATCATAAACATATGGCTATCAACACCATGACGTCAATCATTCATCAAAGGCTTAGACACAAAGCAGAATATGGATGCAACATCATATCTCAAAGATTATGATCACAATAGTATTTTCTGTCAAGTCACTCCATCAAGTAACCACATCCAGTTTAACCATATGTCATCAAGACAAGATCATAGGCAATAAAAGGTCTACAATATCTATCTTACACTTATACCTCTCACATCAAGGTTATCATTCTCTTCATGACCAATGAGATCACATTCGATCATTCATTAAAGATTTATCAAAAGAATAAGAGTGTTAATCACTCTTTTCCATATGATTTCATCATGCTTATCATAGACATTACCAGCAGACTCATGTATATGGGTTAATGAACTATCCTTCTATATGAAATCCATCATGACAAGTATAAAGACTATGATTTACTAGAGTCTAGGTGCTAGCCTTCTTTATAGGATCAAGATATCCAACAGATCGATCATAGATGTTATCTAAACATCAAATGTATCAGTCTATCAAAATTAGATAGCCTCGTAGAATTCAAGAAGGTCAAAATGTTCAACACCAAGTGCATAATTTCATCATAGGATACATATATCCAAGTCACTTTCATATGCATGTATGAACCATTAAAGAAAGAGACATTCTCATTATACCTTAGGGCTTATCAAGCTAATATATTAAACATATAATGCATACCTTGTGTTATTACCTGTGCATCTTTTCATTGGACATAGGCCTCTTGAAGCACTTTCTCATCATTTCATCAAGTACTTCTTTGTCTCTTTCCAGATCTTCATCTCAAAATGATCCTCAAGAAGGTTCTAATCATCACATCTCATGAAGGAGGCTGGATACATCCATATACTCAACTATACATGCAAGAAGTATAAACAATGATTAAAACAATAATTAGATCCATAAGTCTAAACAAGAATAAAGACACAAATAAATATCATAAGTCAAAAAATACTTATCATCAATGAGAGGTGATCTCGTCCTTCTTGAACCAATCATTAATAGCTAGCAATATCCATGGTCCATATACCATTGTTGTCTTCAAGTATCCAACCAAACTTGCTAGGGATTATCCCATCTAGGGCTTCTTCATCTTCACATTGACCAACTAGAGTTTCATACATCAAATCTCAAGTGTTTTCCATAAACAAGGATTTTCTCTCCAATCCTAGCCTCATAGAATTCATCCAACCCTAATCATTAAGATTCCTGGGGTTTTCTTCAATCCCTAGAATTCTTTTAGGTCTCCACCATCCTCTTCTTGCTTCCATCTATGGTGTCATCATCAGGCTGATATCCATGAATTTTCTTCATCCCAGCATTCATACCATGCTAATTTTTCATAGGGGGGAATTATTCTTTGCTATGATAGTTGCATTTCATCATTAATACATTAAGTTCACCCCATATCATCATTACATTATTCAGATCTACACCATTATACATCAGCATATGCAATTACATAGAACGAAACAACATCACCATCATCATCAATGCAACGGAACATAAAAGGAACAATAGAATAAAGCATGCACATACATAGAGACACCATGATTAGTCCAAGACTAAGGAAAAAACCACTATGGGTAAAACCCTTACAATTATTATTCTTCTTAGATCATCATCAAATGACGCATCAAAAGAGATTGCAAGGATTCATAACTTTGTCTATGCAAAAAAAAAAATATATATGAAACAATCCTAATCATGCTAGGAATAGGAACCCTCATGGTTATAATGTGCTATCACAAACTGATGTCAACTTCCGTATACTACTATCACTATGTTGAACACTGCTAAGTACTTGTGTCACTGTTAATGAGGCCAATACATATGTTTTCAGTAGAAACTAACAAATCATATCTACAGATCTACATATCTAAAGATCTATAGATCTATAGATCCACAGATATGTATAAGAGTAGAGAGAAAATCATATCTACCTGATCACTGAATTCAACTAGAGCTAAGGTGTCAAATGGTAGATGATCTAGGAGGATTATGTTAATTCAATTTTACATGTGTTCAAGTGTCATCATCAATGTTCAGTGTCATCATCACTTCAATTCAACTTCGACAGTTCGACAGTGTCAATTATGGATCAGGTTGTTCAGGTAATAGATTTTCATGGCGTTCAATTCATATGGGTTTGCACCTGGTTGTTGACTTACGATAATCAACAGTTCCCTAAGATTTGGTTGACGACATGTTTTTTGTCATTCGACTCGCAAGATTTGGTGTCAAAATGGTTATGTCATCCATTGCACAGGTTTGATGTGTCAACATGCATGTCGTCCGATGTAAAGGTTTGATATGGTTCGCCTTCTCATGATTTAGAGTGTCATGGTAAAATGCTCTTATGTCAACAATATGTTTTTGGGTTTTGTCTCATTGTGACAAATGTATTACCTAAACACTAATCTATATCTAAGCTCTAAACTATGTATCAAAACCTTAATCCTAACCTACCAAATGCTACATCAAACCCTAATCTAAGTTGAAAAAACTAAAATACAATGCTATGTATTAAAATCAATGATCTGGAGATCAGAAACCACAGTTACCTAAGCTGTTAGCTGTAAACCATGTCGGGATAGCTATGGAAATCGGTATGTGAGTGGATGTGTAAATACCACTGGGGTTAGCAATAACCGTTATTCCTCAAACCACATAGAGCAAAATTCAGAATATGAACAGAACTGTAAACTGCTAGCATCGTTCCGTTAGCGGAAATGTCGAATGTTACCTACAACTATGTCCTATTTGACCGCAAGCCTGTTCACATGCAAACAATTAGTCAGCACACTGTCAACCTAACCACCAGTGGGAAAAAATTATGATAAAGTTATTTTGGGGTTTATTATGGTTTTTTTTGTTAAAAATTAATTCAAATATCATGAAAACCTAGCCTAGGTGTCACGCAATCACAAGAACAAAGCTCCTGAACCTAATTTAGGAAAAATTCATCCCTAAACTCAGTGAAGGGAGTTTGAATGTATTTGCGGGCCTATAAGAGGCATATTCGTCCTTTGAAAGACATTAGAGTGGTTTTTTACTTTTGCATGTAGATTCTGGAGGACATAGGCGGTTTTGTTTTCAATGTTCCAGAAGCATCCAGGGTCGGTTTTGGAAACTGTAAGCCACATTGGAAAGCTGGCTCAAAGGGATATCTCATGACAGTGATCAAAAGTGACTGAATGAAGATTCAAATTGGTCTTTTCTCCATGTAATTAACACCTTCTTCTCATTCCTAATAAAAACGGTCGCCCATATTGAAAGCAGACCCAGAGACGTAGTCCATGAGGAATGAACACCATCATTAATTTTTTGTTTGGTATCACTGTGTTTTTACTATTTTCACTTCTATTATGCATTGATTTTATGTTTAATCAGTTGTCGTAAACTGTTCTTTTCAAGAAGTGTTTCCTCATTTTGCATGCTTAAGCTAACATTCAAATCATTAATGATTAATCAATTCTACATCAATATTTAGTTTATGATAATTTTAGATCATATAATTTGGTATTAGAGTAGGTTCTATTTGTAGAATGTGCCATTGAATGTTAACTAGGTCAAAGTTGCAACGAGGAGAAGGAATCCTTGAGTAGATCAATCGAGATATTCGAAAGCGACGAGTCAATCATAAATCGACCATGTCAGGACCTAATGTAGGTGAAAGCACTGAAACTAAGATGAGTGAAGAACAATTTCATCAGGCATTCTTAACTATGTAGTAGATGTTGGGAGAATTGTACGAAGACAAGAAGACGAGAGATGTAGCTTCTTCTTCAAAGACATCGAAGAAGGAAAAAGGTAAAGGGAAGACTGATAAACCACCTTCACCTCTATCATCTCCATCATTCTCTTCTTCTTCCAGTGCAGAATCTGAAATGGAAAAGAAACCTAAGAAAACATTTCTTTTGAAACTTGATGTTAAATATGAGTTACCTATTTATGATGGCGAAATGAATCCTAAAAAGTTAGATAAGTGGATAAAGAATTTATAAGTGTATTGTCGCATTCAGAATATTTTTATCGATAAACTAAAATTCAGTTAGCTACACTTAGAATGGTGGGAACAAATTTAATCTGGTGGGAATGTAAAACTCAGATATATGTAAGGCATAAAGGAAAAGTCATATCGTCATGGTCTAAGTTTTTGAAAGCTCTTAGGAAACAGTTCTATCTTTTAGGATACATGCAGCAAGCTATTATTGACTAGCAGCATCTGAAGCAAGGTAAAGGGCATAGTGTTTAGGAGTTTACTCAGGAGTTCAAAAAGAAAGCATTGGCGCTTGGTATTTCATTGGATACATGTGAAACTTTGTTAAAGTACATCGACAATTTACATTCATATTTGTAGCATACTTTATTGATGTTTAATCCTAATGATTTTAATGAGGTGTGTGTTCAGGACATACATATTGAATCAGGTGGCAGACCATTCAAGCTTTCATCACAGTCGTCCAAAGAGTTGGAAACCAAAGATTGGAGTGACATCAAGGGGAAGAACAATTCGAAGAGAAATAAATCAACGATCATTCAGAAGGAAAGACCTACTTGTTCTCATTGCCAAAGAATCAATCATGATGAATCAAAGTGCTGGAAACTTCATCCAAAAACTAACCCCAAAAAGGTCCTTAAGGAGAAGGATGAAACAAAGGCCATTAAGCAGTACAGTAGGATCTAGATTGAGGTGATTAAAGGAGGATACCGCCATGGTTACGACAGGTAAAACTTCTTAAACTGGTTCAAGTTCTAAAACTATTGCATCATCCTCAAACATCAATCCTCCACATGAGGATACAAGAGTTGAAGTGTTTAACATAAGGATAACTTCTAAGCACACAAAGATAGACACAACGTTTGACAGTGGATCACAGGTGAATCTAATATCTGAATATTTAGTTAAAAATTTGGGTTTGGAAACACAGAATCATCCAAGACCTTACCCATTAGGATGGCTAAATAAATCAAGTCAGATAAATTCACCAAACAGTGTTGATTAAGATTTTCCATAACAGTTAAATACATTGATGAAGTGGAATTAGCTGTCGTTCCAATAAACATATGTCGAGTTGTCTTAGGAAGTCCTTATCTTTATGATCATGATGCAATATTTTATAGGAGAGAACATAAATATCACCTTAAGAAATAAGGGGTTGAATTTATTGTCAGGGCACATCAAAAGAAAAATCACTTGAATTCAGTTAATGTTAATCAGATGAAGTGATTAATAAGTTTAAACAAGAGGTTTGGAATCTTGTGTTAAAGGATCAACATAACAATCAACATGATTCTTGTTTAAGTTATGTAGCTCAACTTAATGATGGTTTTATTAAAGAGATAGAAGCAATTCCAATTCCATGTGAAACCAACCATCTTATCCGTTAGCAAGTATTACAACATCAATTAGAGTTTGTGCCTAAATATCCTCTTCCTAATGTCAGAATGAATCAATTCTGTTTAAGTTTGGAACTTAATAGTTGTAGGGATATAGGTTAGTATTGGGGAAATTCAATGTTCAACTTCTCTTGTATTGTGTCACCGTATCATGTGTTGAACAATTTGGCAACCTCTTTTCAAGTGGAGAGGAAACCTATTTGTTTTCATATCAAAGTGTTTTCTAATGCAGTGTCAAAGTGTCTAAGAGGAACTTATGCATCAGAGGAAAGTTCTAATCAATGGAAACATCATTTAATGAATAAGTACAAAGTGATTAAAACAAATCAATAGCTAATTCAATACTTTCAAAATGAAACTTAGTTGCAGCAAATTTCACCTTAGAGCTGGATAGGTTAAGTGTAGCAAGTTCACCTAGTAAACATGAATTAGGAAAGTATGTTAAATCAAGTAGCTAGTTTGATGTGGAAAGCATCCTTGAATGTCTCAGTCATTCCATAAATTAGATTGTTTATACATGTTGATGGTATTAAACAATGTTCAGTAGAGACTATTTTCAAGGATTATGAATCACTAACTCATGGTTCTTCATGAAAAGAATTCAATTGCCATGTTGATAACAGGTTGTTTGCCCATCATCGCAAATTGTGTATACTATAGATGGATGAAATAGGTCACCGACTCAAAAAGCACCATAGTCAGCATCATCAATTTCATCACTTGCAAGTGATTGATCAAATGTATTGGTACACTATCAGGTCAACGTGGAAAAATAGGCAGTTCTACCCTCATCGACTAATTATTTAGTCAAACTTTTGTAGTCCAAAAGCTTTCAAGTGGAGAGGAATGATCCAGGAGTATTCCATTGATTCAATTGTACAGGTGTTCAAGTGTCGTCATCAATGTTCAGTGTCATCATTACATCAGTTTAGCTTCGATATTTCAACAGTGTGGGTTATGGATCAGGTTGTTCAAGTAATAGGTTTTCATGGCGTTCAGTTGATATGGGTTTGTACCTCACTGTAAACTTATGATCATCGACGATTCCCCAGGATTTGGTCAATGACATGTGTTTTGTCGTTTGACTCGCAAGATTTGGTGTTGACATGGTTGTGTGGTCCATTGCAAAGTTTCGATGTGTCGACATGGATGTCGTCCAATGCAAAGGTTTGATATGGTTTGCTTCTCAGGATTTAGGGTTTTCTCGTAAAGTACTCTTATGTCGACGATATGTTTTTCGGTTTTGTCTCATTGTGACAAATGTATTACCTAAACCCTAATCTATACCTAAGCTCTAAACCATGTGTCAAAACATTAATCCTAAACTACCAAATGCTACATAAAAACCTAATCTAAGTTGAAAAAACTAAAATATAATGCTATGTATTAAAATCAACATTCAAACCTAAAATTCCTAGGTCCTAACCCTATCCACAGCACTCTCAGCCTTTTTATGTTACAAACAAATGTAATAAAAATTACAAAATACATAAGCATAGTCCCTAACCGCGTACTTAAACTGCAGCGAGACTGTGTCATGTTAGTAGGCAGAGGAGGTTAAGCGGAGGTTAGAGTTGCAGCGGAGGTTAACCAAAACCACGACTTCATAAACCGTGTCAGAGTTCATGTGAATAATCCAAAGGTCAAAAACCACAGTTACCTAAGCCGTGAACTGTAAACTGCATCGGGTTAGCTGCATCAGTCAATATGTGAGCGAATGCATAAATACCGTCGGGGTTAGCAATAATTGTCAGTCCTCAAACTGCGCGAAGCAAACTTCGGCATATGAACAAAACTCTAAACTGCCATCATCTTGCCATTAGCGGAACCGTTGGACATTACCTGCAAACGTGTCCATTTTTTATTTGAATGCAAGCCCATTCACATGCCAACGATTAGTTTAGTGCACTATCAACCTGACCACTAGCAGGAAAACTTTATGATAACTTTATTTTGGTCTTTATTATTGTTTTTGTTGTTAAAAATTAATTCAAAGGTCATGAAAACCTAACCTAGGTGTCAGGGAATCACAAGACCAAAGCTCCTGAACCAAATTTAGGCCAGATTCATCCCTAAACTCAGTGAAGGGAGTTTGAATGTGTTTTTAGACCTATAAAAGGTAGATTTGTTGTTTGAAATACATTAGAGTGGTTTTTGATTTTTGTATGCAGATTCTAGAGGACATAGGCAACTTTTGTTTTCAGTGTCCCAAGAGCATCCGGGGTTGGTTTTGGAAGCCGTAAGCAGAGTTGGAAAGATGGTTCAGAGGGCTATTTGATGATAGTGATTAGAAGTGCTTATGTGCATATTTAGTCTAGTGTTTTCTTTGTGTAATCGACACCTTCTTCTCATTCCTAATAAAAATGGTCACCCATCTCGAAAGTGTACATCGAGACGTAGTCCATGAGGGACAAACTCCATCATCAATTTTTTGTCTGGTATCGCTGTGTTTTATTGTTCGCACTTATATTATGCATCAATTTTATGTTTAATCAGCTGTCGTAAAGTGTTCTTTTCAATCCGTCTTTCCTCTGTTTATGTGCTTCAACTAACATTCAAATCATTAATGGTTAATCAATTATACATCAATATTTAGTTTATGATCATTTCATATTAGTAGATCTAAATTCTAGTCACCATCATCAAAATGTCTTTGTGTGACCCAAGCTCCTTGGTCACTCTCTCAATCACTATATGTGAGTGACTATGACTGTAGAGTCTCTCCCAGGAGGAATTTATATGTGTAACTCTGGCACTAAACTATAAAGACCCAATGTCTCTATCCCGATGAGTTGAGTGAGTGAATGAAAAACCTAAAGCCACACCCTTGTCGAGTTGTGCAAGTGACCGAAATGACAGGAACACTACCAGGGCTACCTTATGCAAGCAACCAAGGAGTAGAACCTTCCGATCTAGCTCTAAACCTAAAGTCATTCTTACTGAATTGTCCCGAAGCAACCAAAGAGCGAGAGTCGCTCTCTTTCCTACTATGTTCCTCTGACTGACGATGAAAAGTTTATGTTTTTTGTGAGCGACCGAAATCTAGAAAACCCTAACCCAAAGCACACCTTTCACTTGTAATTTCAAACATTGTGCAAACTTCAACCAACAAACCTATGCAAGCCAAAAAAAATAGAAAAATATGAACTTGAGGTTGCTTCCTTTTATAGGTTTTCTTGAGGGTTTATTTGGCATTAAGATTGACCCAAGAAACCACTCATGAAGTTAGAGTCGACTCATTCCATAATACATGTATGAATAAATTAATTCAAAACATAACTTCCGCTTAACCAAATTGGGTGATCTTTAGGTCAATATTTGATCTGGATTTAAACCGGAATGCAAAAAATTACAAAGATAACCATAAACACAAAAATGCAGTAGAAATAATGATTCATTTCATTAATGTAAAATACTGAAATATGCTTACAAACAACAATGGAAATAAACCAGCTAGGGTGATGGTAGCTTATCTCTGAGAAGAGATGTGGTAGTTACATGCCTCTGAACTCTCTTACAATGAGGTTCGAAGGCCTATTTATTTTTGAGAAACAATAGAAAACCATAAACATCCAAAAACCTAACCCTAGAAGATGAAAGGCCAAACTGTGGGCCCCGTTTGGATAAATTGTTATATCAACTTCCTAGGGTTGTAACTTTGGCATATGATCTATGTTTGACACACACAATATATTGTTAGAAAGATCTATTTGAGAAATACAACTTTAGGAAGAGAAACATTGGTCCATGCACCCATGTTGCTCCTATTTTTCTGAAAAAAACATCGTTTAGGGCCTCAAAACAACTCTGAAAGTTTAGGACCCGAAAAATTACTAAAAATAGTAAACTGTGCTACAATTAAGGAAACAGAAAAGCTGAAAGAAACAATGGTGGAGGTCCAAGTTCACTTGGTAGGTGGCCACCAATATCCACCTGGATCATTCATCCCCACTTAGCAGGCAATGGTCCCCATTTCGTTGAGTTCCTCCATGAGATGAGGAAACTTCTGTTGAATTTCGTCCCTGGTGAGCCACTTGCCCTCGTGAAGGAGTTGACCTGCTTTGACAACTAGATATAGTTGGCTATTCTCTTGGTGAGTGCACTTGATCTATGTGTCCATGATCCGATCAATGGCATCTTCTTCCATGCAATTTGGATTTAACTCTGTGGGCATGAGTTGTTTTGCAATGTCGGATGTGTCTAGTAATGGTGGAAAGTATTGCCTAAGGCGGTCCACATTGAACACTTGGTGCAGGCCAAGGAATCAAGGAATGTTGAGCTCAAATGCATTGTCTACCATCGCCTTGGAAATAGTGTAAGGACCATATCATAGTGGTCTCAGTTTCCGATAGGCTCCAGTAAGGCGTTCCTTTTGCAAATGTAACCAGACTTTGTCGCTAACCTAAAACTTGTGTGGCACCCAATGTTGATCATGTTGCTACTTGTACTTGGCATTTGATTTCTCCAAAATGTCATGGAAATGCTGGCGAATGTATTGGATGTGCTCAATGAAGCTGGTTTCCTTATCTATTTTGGATTAGACACGAGCCAAATCTGCGTGAGTAGTTGCAAATGGCATGGCCACATCAATGGGACATAATGGCTGGAATCCCAAGCCCACCTCAAAGGGTTGTGGCCAGTCGAGCTCTGAAGAGCCCGTTTGTAGTTGTGGTAAACATAGGGGAGGCTCTCGGCCCATGTTCTTGGATGCTTTGAGTTGTAAACGCGCAGAATGTGTAAGATCATCCTGTTGGCAACCTATGACTGGCCATCAATTTGAGGATGGAAGGTTGTGGACATAGTAAGTTTGGTGTCCAACATCGACCAGAGATTGGACCAAAATGTACTGAGGAACCTGTTGTCCCGATTTGAGATGATATATTGTGGGATCCCAAAGTGTACCCACACTTGTTCAAAAAAGAGTTTAGCAGTGGCTTCTGCTGTGATATTATTCTTACAGGCCGCCATAATGGCCATCTTCAAGAACCTTTCGACGACCACAAAAACACAGTCGTTTCCATACTTAGTGGAAGGAAAGCCTGAGATGTAATCCATGGAGATGGATTCCCAAGGTCGACTAGGGGTAGGCAGCGGGGTATAGAGGTCTTTCTTCTTGATGGTAGATTTGGAAATGGCGTAGGTAGTGCATGATTTGATGTACTTCCCAACATCATGTCGAAGATTCGGCTAATAGAAATACTTTAGAAGTACTACCACCATTTTCTCGACCCCAAAATGCTCAGTAGCCCAATTGCATTGTGCTTCTGAAATAATCTTGGCACGCTTGATTAAAGCAACACAAAGGTGACCCAAGTGGCATAACAGGGCATCCTAGAGGTGAAAATATAGAACATGCTGACCCTCCAAGAGTGTCTAGTATGTGTGGCCGAATTCTGGGTCGCTTTTTTTTAGAACTGGCCAATCAGAAGTCTCATGCCCACAAGAGTTGAGCATGGTGGTTAACGCTAGGATTAGTGGTCGACTGAGGCAATCTGCAACATTATTGGTGTTTCCCTTCTTATACTTGATATTCAAATGAAGCTGTTGCAAGTATGTGGATCACTTTTGATGGTGATCATTATGCAATCTCCCTTGGGTCTATATGAACTACAGGGGTTGGTGGTCTGTGTGGATGACCATTTCCTTCCCCAAAATGTAATGCTTCCATTGTTGGCAGGCCTGCACAATGGAATACATCTCTTTTTCATAAGTGGGATACTTCTGGACTGTGTCTGGAAGTGTCTCACCGTGATATGCCACTCGATACCCATGTTGAGTAAGGACTACACTGATAACATAGTCAAAGGCATCTATCTCGACCTCAAATGGTTGTTGGAAGTCTAGTAATGCGAGCACTGGTTCCATTTAGAGGCGATATTTCAACTTTGTGAATTCCTTCTATTGAGATTTAAACCAAAAGAATCTTTCTTTTGCTCCTCCCTTAGTGACTTGACTCAAGGTCCAAGTGATAGGAGAAAATCCCAACAGGAAACTGTGGTAGAAGTTGGAAAGACCTAGAAAGTTGTGGAGCTCTGTGACAGTGGTTGGAGATGGCTAATCCTTAATGACTTGGATCTTGGCTAGATCCACATGCACCCCCTATTCGTCAATAATGTATCCCATATACTAAACTTGCATCATGCCAAAAGCGCATTTCACCAAATTGGCACATAACTTGTGTTGCTGCAGTGTTTGGAGAACCTATTGGATGTAGTGGAGGTGCTCTTCCCAACTCTGGCTAAAGATCAGGATGTCATCCAAGTATACAACCAGAAATGAGTTGGTGAATGGCTGTAAGATATCATCCATTAGCCTCATGAAGGTTGTAGAAGCATTTGTCAATCCGAAAAGCATAACCAACCATTCGAAAAGGCCCTCCTTGGCTTTGAAGGTAGTCTTCCACACATCGGCGGGTTCGATTGGTACCTGGTGATATCTTGACTTCATATCAATCTTTCTGAAATATTTTTCCCCTTTTAGCTGGTCCAAGAGGTCATCAATCCGCGGGATCGGGTACCTATTACAGACAGTGATCTTGTTCAACACCTAATAGTCAATATAGAGTGTCCAAGTCCTACCCTTATTCTCTACTAAAATGATTGGGTTGCCATAAGGCAATGAAATCAGACAGATGTGACCTTTCTACTGTAACTTCTGAATCTGCCTCTTAATTTCATCATTCTCCAGAATGGGGTCAGACCGATGGAGTGCTTGACCTGACAGTGCAGAGGAAATGCTGAGGGGGATGTGAAGATGTCATCGTACTCCTCCACGACCTTATCCATCTATAGTTATCATGTGGAGGGGCCCTGTCTAGAGGTTATGACCACCATATTCTTCTTTCCTTGAGGGCATATCATCAGGAAAAAAAATTTCCCTATTTTGGAAATGAGCTTATTGCATTGTTTTGCAGTAACCAAAGAGATGGCGGTAAGCGGTGCTACCACCAGTATCCTGTACAACTTATTTCCCAATGTGACAATAACAGCATGGGACCTTGATTCGTACACAACATGTCTCTTCCACAAGTATGGTTGTTTAATAATACATCAAAACCTCAAGGGGAGCAATGTCACACAATACCTCATCCGTGAAGGGCTTGATGTTGTATGGAAGGCAACACTACTAGCTCATGCAAAGATCCCATCCTTGGTGAAGCCACCCAATGATGTACGGTTGTAGATGTGTTGTGGTCAGTAAGCTTAACCACTTCACGACCTCTGCCGAAATGAGTTTCTTTCAGCTTCTGCTATCGATAATGAACTGTAGTAGGGAGACCTTTACCCACATCTAGGAGTGGAAGAGACACTCCTCCTCCTTTGGATCTTTGGGTTCCTCCTTCGATATCTTTGTGGTGGAAATGGTGGCCTTGGGCTCCGCATCGATAATATGCTTCCCTTTGTCATTCCCCTTGTCGGGTTTTGACTCAAAGTCAAAACATGCATCTGATTCTGAAACCTTTAGCTCTGCCACCAGTGACTGCTTGGTCCGACATTCACTTGTGTTTTGAGTGGAGCTCTTATAGAACTCACACCACTTTCCCATGTCATTTTTTGGCTTCATGACATTGTTATTTGCTTGCAGCTTTGGTGGGTTCTCTTGGACCATCTCGCCTTGGCTTTGTCCTTTGTTTTCGATTTGGGGGCACCTTTCCCTTGCTTCGGCTTCGCAGATCCAAAGTCTTGCTTCTTCTGTTTAAGCTATTGCTCGACCTTAATGGAAGATCGATATGCTGTTCCAAGCGAGGGGATGCTTAGGAATTTTATTTCTTCTTGGATGTACTTGTGCAGACAGTTGCGGTATTTGAGTACCAAATGTTGCTCTGAATCCTTAATACCCAACTTTGTACGAAGGGTATGGAAAATATTGGTAAACTCTAGGACATCTTGGTCCCTCTCCTACCGCAATGTCGTCTACTTTATGTATTGATCCTCATAGCTTCTGACAGGGTAGTACTGCTCCTTGATGGCATCACAGAATGAATCCCAACTGGGTGTGGCTAAAAATAGTGAGCCTATACTTTCATCCTTCTGCTCGCAGTAGGTTTCCCACTAATCATTGACATGGGGGGCTACTTGGAGAAGAGTGAAAATAATATTTTCCTGACTAGAAAAATCATGAACAGAAAAATAACCCTCTAGTAGATTTAACCATTTAATGACATCATCTGCATCTATCTGACCCTTGAATTTAGGGATTTCAAAATTAACTTGTACCTTAAATAGTGTGGCATTTCCATAGTAGCTATTGGAAGCCAATGCATCACCCCTAGGTAGTCATTGAAGGATCTAGGCAGAGCTATCCATCATCGCGTTCCTTTGTTGCTCGAGGGCTTCTTCGAGCAAGATTTTGATAGGATCTCCTGCCCCCTCATCTTTCTTTTCATCCTCCATGGGAGGCCATTGGGATTTGTGAGGCTGGTCTTGCAAAGGTTTGACCAGTTCAAGCCCTAACTCCTTATATCCCAACCTCGTTAGGGACATGCGAAGAAAAACAGCGAGAAATCAGATTTCTTTGATACCACTGATCCATATTTAATCAAGAACGCAACAAATTATAGAGATAACCATAAACACAAAGATGCTCTGGAAATAATACTTCATTTCATTAATGTAGAATACTGAAATATTCTTACAAACAATAATGGAAATAAACTAATAAGGATGATGGCAGCTTATCTCTGAGAAGAGATATGGTAGCTACATGCCTCTGAACTCTCTGACAATGAGACTCAAAGGCCTATTAATTGCTGAGAAACAATGGGAAAATCTAACCATGCAAAAATCTAACTCTAGAAGATGAAACGCCAAACTGTAGGCCCCGTTTGGGTAAATTGGTACATCAACTTCCCAAGGTCGTAACTTTGGCATATGATCTCCATTTCACGCACACAATATCTCATTAGAAAGATCCATATGAGAATTAAAACTTTGGGAAGAGCAACATCGGTCCATGGACCCATGTTGCTCCCATTTTTCTCAAAATAACATCGCTTAGGGCCTCAAAATGGCTACGGAAGTCCAAGACCCGAAAAAATGCTAAAAATAGTAAATTGTGCTACAATTAAGGAAACATAAAAGATGAAAGAAGCAATGGTGGGTGTCCAAGTGGACTTGGAAGGTGGCCATCAATATCCACCTGGATCAATATTGGTCCTCATGAAAAGAGAAATCTAATGAAGTCATCATCTTAGTCATTTTAGATATCCAGTGTGGAGTTTTACCACAGTTGAAAAAATTAGCAAGATGTTTTGTTCATGGCACTTGCTACGTTTGATCAAAACATGCTCATAAGCCATAGGATGTTTCCAAAGGTCACCATGGTAGGAAATTTTGATTAACTTTAGTAGTGGTTGTGAGATATTCATATACACATATATCCTTGCATATGAGATGTAGCATCCTCAATTATTCACTTTAAACAGTTTCACTCTCCAATCACATTTCCAATACCTTATAATATTTCCTCCTCCAAAAATTATCTTAGTAGAGAAAATAGGGGAGACCAAATTAGGGCTTCCATGAATTTTTTATTCTCTCACTTATACCTTTCTTGCCAGAATTTCACGAATAACCGTACAATACTAAAAAAATATAGTTTATTCTTGAAAAACATATTTATGTCATCTAAATTGAAATAATCACCATAAAGAACCCATTTATCCCAACTTTAGATTAACGTGTTCCTTTATCTGCCATTTTTGTTGGATCCATCCAACCAATGCTCTCTCTTGGTCAAATTCTAGTGAACTTGCATATTAATGCATGATCCTTGATATGCTTGATGTATCTCTCAATTTTGTCTGTTTTTACTTCATATTTTGGATTCTTGACTACCTTAGGGAGGCATTTCCCTTGCATATGATTTTTCGAATTCACCCCTAATGGAGGATCTTCTTTGTTTCTATCTACACAACTTGGGCCCAAAGTTGATTGATGTGGTTCTTGCATCTCATTGCTTGAATGAGAACCTCAATCTCCCATGACTAAAATCTTGAAGGAAGGATTTACACCACCCCCGTAAGACATTTTCCATGGCTTCTCTCATGCCATACCAAATGGGTTAAAAGCTAAACAAATGCGGTGGCAACCAAAAGAAAATTACTTTTGTGTGATATCATATTTAATCCTTGCAAAAAACCCTAGCTCATTTACTAAAAAACCCTAGCTCATTTAGTAAAAAATCCTAAGAGAGAAAAGAAAGATGATGGTGCCATGTCAAAGTATTTTATATTATAACCAAATTACTCGACATTTTAATTATATATATT
>APFE031020202.1:50710-62204 GCA_000404065.3 Pinus taeda
TATTATTTTAATTTCTACGCATTTGAATTTCAAATCCATTAAAATGGGAATGTGAATTTTTTAATTCAAAGATAAAATTACATATTCTTTTGGATATTTCCATAAGATAACATTTGCTTTATATGTATAGCCCCCCACACATATATATATATCCCTATGGTGGACGAGCATTATATTTCAAATTCATATTTAAAATATATCTCAAAGCATGCTCAATTATATAATCAGCCATTTTTAAATTTCCGAGCATATATTTGGTAAATTTCTTGCGATATATTCACCCGACACTGTGCCAAAAGTGGAACGCTTTTGGATTCAATTTCTGAGTTGTAGACTCCATTTCAATGGAAAACAGCTCTTTGGCGTGGGACAGTTGACAGGCTTCGATCACATGCTTGCCTCATTCACACCAATTACCCAATATTTTATCCGCTTCCTTTGCAATTTGCAAATTATTGCGAAATTATTGCGAATTAGTGGTGAGCCAGTCAGTCACTCACGAATGTAACGTGCAGAAGTTGGCGAGTCAATTATTAGATGGTCCAAAATGCCCATTCATGTCCCACACGTTTTGCTATTTTACTCTTAATTTGTCTTTGAATTTATAAAGCAAAGTGCGTTATAAAAATCCAGCTTCGACTTTTAGTGATACGCATTTTTAATCCAGGTCGAAGATGGCGTACGATTGGACAGATTGTCTTAATCGTTTATCCAATTTGGCCATAGCTTCAGGATCTCCGATGCCTTCAAAATTCCAATGTTGACAGCAGTTATATGCTTACATTGTCATCCATATGGTCTTTCTTAATAGCAATTTCCCAATAAACTTATTTTAAAGTGGATTATTGCAAACTCAAGCGTGTTCAACAATCCATAAGTTATATGTAAATAAACAAACAATATGGTTAAAATCCATAACGAGGACCGGTATAAATATCGTTTATGTCGAGCCATACTTCATGACCGTTCATCCACAAGTCCATTACAAACCGCATTAACCCCTTAATAATTTGAGATGTGAACGCGCGGAAAAAGCTTCGCGCTCCCCTAATCCATAATCCTAACCCTGGTTATTCCGTGGGGGGAGGAAGGGTTCGAATAAAATGTACGATAAGTGTGTTACGGGCGTGATGAGGCGGAAATTGTCCACCCATCAAGTCTTTCTAAATGAAACTGATGCAAGAAAACGACAGACAGTAAATGGCAATAGGGAGTGATGGCAGACAGGAATAGCTATTCCTGCCGTACTCTAATCTCTGACTTTCAGGTATGACGGGCTGATCCAATCTCTAACTTCCAGGAATGACGGGCTGATCCAGTCTCTAACTTCCAGGAATGACGGGCTGATCCAGCCAAATCCCCCATAATTTTGAATATAAATGCTTTCCGTTTATAGAGTTGTTTGTGTCTGCAATTCTGAGATGCTATATGCACAATAGGTCTATATAGCCAATACCGCTATCCGCTGTTATGGTAGGCGCTTTGCTACCCATTTCAGCGATAATAGCAGGAGATAGGCGTTCTTCAGTGCCGCGAAATTATTACCTTCTTATGGTCTGTGCCCCCGCAGTTGTTTTCCGTTTTGAGATCTTTCGGCGCACTTCGCAAGCATGTGTCAGACGCTCGGGAAACGAGAACGTGAGCCTGAGTTTCTGCAGGATTCCATCGGTGTTGGAGATCGGAAACGCTTCCATGGCAAAGAAACTGACGGTTTTCTTTCGCAATTAGACAAAACCTTAACAGAAGGAGAGGAAGAAGAAGAATGCGCTCCGAATGAGGAGGCCGTCAATGGATTGATGAGAATCCTGGAAGAAGAGATTGGCACGACAAGTTCCACTTCTTATCTCCCTTCCAACTCTGAAGAGAATTCAGCGGCCTCGTATACTTTTAGTAGCCACGAAAGCCAAACCCTAGGTTCTGACATGGGGATTGATCTTTCATATCTTCTCGAGGCTTCAGATGATGATCTCGGCATTCCCCCGAGCCCGGTTCTGGAATTGAACGACGAAATTTTTCCATCTCCAAACCAAACAACGGAGGGTTTGTCGGAGAACGCGTATCTCAAATCACTTGGGGAAGACTGGCTGTTCGATGACAAGTTTGATAACTTTCCACAGCTTACATTATATGAAGATAGCTGGGATGCAAGCCAGCTGGAGGATTATATGAATAGAGATTTTGTCAGCCAAAGTATGTTATTTGACTGGGATGCTTCTGTGGTTTGCAGATTAGAAACGGCCGGTGGCCTGTAGCCAACGCAAGGGCTCATGAAGACTGTATAGCTTGTGATTCTGGGGTACAATCGAAATTTTTTTATTACTGTAAATGTTTTGCTCATTTTGCAGCAAAGTTTCTGGGTTTGACCTTTCCAATTGAACGCCTAACGAATTTCAATTTTTTTTGGTTGAATCATAACCATCGGTCAAATAAATCAGTTTGATTTTCCAATCGAGCGCCGAACGAATTTCAAAACCATGTCAAATAAATCAGTTTGATCTTCTAATTGAACACCTAACGAATTAATAATTTTTTAATGAATTTCATTTTCTTTCAGTTGAATTATAAATATGGGTCAAATAAATGGGAACAAATTCAAATATTATATTTTTCTGTTCGCACAAAATCCTGGATTTAGAACGGGCAAAGATTCTCTGGTTTATCACCAATACAATGATTTAAACCGACCCACTTTCAGTTTGCAGGGAAATTTTGTTAATGTCGAGGAACTGTTTGTGTTCAGAACTAATCTTTAATAATCGATCTAGAGGAAAGTGCCCAACCTTACATTAAAACTAGCATTTGCACCAGATGTTACAAAGTAAATGCCAGAAATCCATCATCCACTTAATGTGTGCATTATTCAACAAGGTGGATCTCTCTAAATTTGTTGCAAACATTTATGTTGTTGCATTGCTAATTTATTTAGAATCTACTACTACCTCCTCTTCTTGGAATATTAAAATCCCTCTGATTATTGGCATCACAAATTTTTCCACTTTAGTGGCTTTACCTTCAACCTAAATAAACATGAATTTGAGTCACTCAATTGAAAAGAAATTGCTAAATTGCTATTTATCAGGTTTTGTATAAAAACAATTAAAAACTCATATTTTCAACCCTTTAAATATTTACAACCCTTTAAAATGAAACTATCTATATTTTTATTAATAATAAAAATAATCTCCTTTATAAAACTGACGCTCAATATGCTACTCCTATATATTTATCTTATATCTAATATTAATTGTCCATCAATTGAATGAGAAGTTGAAAGCTCAACTTAATTGCACCTTTCTGAACTCCTTTGTGGGAATTCATGTCCCATTAATTTAATGGCAAATTTAAGTTTCTCCGCTGCTAATTCTTCTTGTTTTGGGACAACTTCATATCGGCAATCGCTATTGTTGTCATTGTTATTGCTGAAATTGTTGTGAGAGAGGTTGGAGGACTGGACTTGAAGTAGTTTGTTGCTGTTTCCATTGCCATCCATGCCTTCATCGTTTAAAAAACTATCTATGAAGGGATCGTCACTCTCCAACAACCCACTGAAAGAGGCAATTTTGGGCAGTTGCAATTTGTTTTGCTGATTAATATCAGGCAAAGAAGCCATCACTTCGTCTGCACTTGGTGATTCATCTCGTTCTACCCCTTGTACTCTCTGAGAATGACCATTTTCTTGTAAATTCGGCACAACACCCAATCATCAAGCTGGAGAAAAGAAGTACCATCAAAATCAACAATACCAATTTTAGTTGAATGAATCAATTCCTATTCATAAAGAATCAAAACACAAGAACTGTGAAAGGAAAATCATTCATATTGATCAATATTCACCAGTATATGAACAATAATTCCATCAAATATTATCACAGAATAGTCAAATTAGAAGATTTCAACAATATTCTTTAGCCCAGATACAGGAAATCAACTAATGGCTAAACTTACTCTCAAAGAACCTTCTTTTTAGGTATGTAATGGGCATCCTCCACTGCAGGGTCAAAATGCCAAGGTAGCTGTTAGCTTATGCCGTTAGCAATAGCCAGTTTTCTAGGCATAACAAGGAGTACTTTATCAAGCGTCTACAATATACAAACCTGGGTTTTTTACACCAAAATCCAACCTCCCTTACATTACAAATATATATTCTAATGAAAGAATATAGGAAAAACATAATCCTCATGCTGTTACAAGATTTTAGGAATAAAATCCTAACAGTAAAATAAAAATAAAATTAATTTTAAGTTGCTACCTGGAATACGGAGATGTTTGAAAATCCTCTGCCATCAAATTGAAAATTGATTCTTTGACTGTTGATATCCTGCCTGCAAATTTGAATCTCTTGTAAATATTCTTGAAAATCTATCGACCTCCCTTTAAATAGGGTCAACTATGCCACCTGTTATCCAATGGTCCTTTTATCCAATTTTGAAAGAGAAATTTTTGTCATCTGTTGAAGTATAGTTTACAAAACCTTTTAATTCATATTATATTGGAATTACTCGTAATTGATCTTGTATGAAAAAAGTCCAGGTTCCCCGTATTAAATTAAATATATGTATTGAGTTAAAACATGACATAAATTAAAAAGAAAGCATGTTATAAAGTAGAAAAAGTCAAACAAATTTCATCATCTATCCTTCCATGGACATTACTCTCACATGCCCCAAACTACTACTTAAGACAACATTCCACAATAATGCAGAGGATTACAGCGAAAAGATCTGACAACATAAGATTTATACACATTAAGAAAAGGGCATGTCAAAGAGAAGGAAAAAGCAGACAAACTTCATCATGTATCCATCTATGGACATTACTTTCACATATCCAAGCTACAGCGAAGACATCATCAAGAATGCAGAAGAGCACAGCAAAAAGATCTAACAATATTAAATTTGTATACACAAAAAGAAGCCTGTTACAGAATAGGAAGAGTCAAACAAACTTCATCATCTATCCTTAAATTTACATATATTAAAAATAGAAAATAAAAAAGCTTGTTAGGGAGTAGGAAGAATCAGACGAACTTCATCATCTATTCTTCCATGGACATTACTCCCATATACCCCATGCTACAGGTAAGGCAGAATTGCATAAGAATGTAGAAGATACAACAAAAAGATCGGCCCTACTAAATTAAGAAAAAGAAACTTGCTACCTGGTAGAAATGATCTGACAAATTTCATTGTCTACATGCCCCGAATTGTAGCTAAGAAAAGTACACAACAATGATCTCACAGGCTTCATAGTTCGTCCTTCCATGGATATTATGCCCGCATGCCCCGAAGTGCAGACAAGATAGCATTGAACAAGAATGCAAAAGAATACACCAGAATTCCATTGTCAATCCACCTGGCCGAAGAGTATGCGAGACTTTCAACTCCACTACGCATCATGGTTGACCTGGAAGGTCCGTGAACATATTTGGGCGAATACTCTCCCAATAGATAACACCCAATTCCCCATTTCACTCAAACTAGGGCTTGCAGAGAACTATAGTGCCATGTTCCAAAGCCCTTTGTACCCAAAGCTCCTAAAATTGCACTGGTTGTTGCAATGTAACCAATCTCTAAAACTATCACTACCCTAAGCAGAAGCTTTTTCCTCCCACTAATTTTCTTGGAAAACATTTCTAAACAGTCCATACCCATGCCAATACATATGACTATTATTATCGCAACAACTTTAGGCTAAGAGGGTGGAATGGAGTTTATTTTATACAATTTTCCAACGCCACATTCTAATGCAGCAAGCACAAGCCAAGTAACAGAGCAAATCAAGTTGATACATCCCACTATAAACAATAAGGTTCTGAGGTTCAGAAGAGTACTACCTCTAAACCTCAGCACTTGGCAAACACTGGTGTTATCGACAGTAATCTTGACCACAACACTGGTTTGAAACACATTGGCACATAACCCATTTCCTTTACTATCCACGATGTAATGGCTTATTGCATGGCTTATTGCCCTTCTCGCTAATAGGGCACTACAAAAGCCATCTACGTTGAAGCAACCAGTTAGTACAAGGTTGATTAATACTTCTGCAAACCTTGGCACTATTAAGGATGTAGTTTTGTAGAATACTTGTTCCAGTCTACCTTCTCTCCTCTAATCCAGGTAGTTTTCCAGGGCATCAGAAGCCATGACTATGGCTCCTCTGTCTTCCTAATCTTTAGACTTAAAAGATCTCATCAGCAGGTTTGTCCAATCATCAGTGGTTGCAAGATGCAGTGGAATGTAGACACAAATAGGGATTTCTTGGATGGGTAGCTTAAATTCAAAATCAAGCATTTTACAGACTGCAGGGAATTCCACGCTGGAAATGTCCCCCACATGATTGAACAAATGGCAGCCACTTCTTATGCATTGCAGAGATGGAAGTATGCACAGGGTATCTGACACTTGTTGTAGTGTTCCAGACATCCTCTTACCAAGTAAGGTTGTGATATCTTTGACTGTCCTGAATACAATGCAATTACAATTGCATCCAGGGATGTTATGTGAACAAATCTCTTGAATGGCACCTGCACATTCGGATGGAATTTGGATTGAAGGAGATGTTAATGCATCTTTTAAAGGAGCACATTGGAGTAGTATGGAGGCCACATCATGGGCATTGCATATATATTTCATGAATTGTTTCATGGAAGAATTGATGTATCCATTGACAACATTACAATAGAAGCTTAACTAAATACAAGTGTGGTGGTCAGTGCAAACTTATCTATGTCTTTGATTTTGGGACCTGTGAGGGTGGCCATGAGATCCCTAGTACCCATTTCCAAATAAAGTCTTCCTCTTAACAAGCTTGTAATAAAGAGTGCCAGATTGCCTAAACAGGCCAGTCCCACATCACTTAAATTAACTGATCTTGTCACAATGTCACTTAATTGGAGTTGTGCTACGGAAATAGTAGATAACCACACTAATTAAACAACAAAATTTAGCACTAACAACTGTATCATCATATATATGCTTCCCAACCCATCTTTGAACACGCCCATTTTAGCTAACTGAAAGTTTTGCGGTACTTACCTTTATAGAAGCTCCTATTAATTCATTGGATTGAGGTTGTGCCTAATCATAAACAAGAATTTATCTAATCAACTAATCATACTCAAGAACAAAGTTGATCAAGCAATCATAACAGGAATTTATCTTCCTCTGCTCAATCTATATTGTGCCTTAATTTTTTCCATAGCAAAGTGGGACAAATGATATGTTTGTTGATGACTTTTCTTATGATATCAGAGTTTTAAATCTTGTAATTGGTTTACTATAAAATTTTTGCTTCAATATCTAATTTCATTCTGATATGAAAGTGTTAATTTTTTATACTAAAGTGATTCATTCCTTGACACCTAATTTCATTTTAACATAAAAGTGCTAAATTATTGTACTAAAGTAGTCCATATAAGATGATTTCCTTGGACGGCAACCCAGTGTTAGTAATAAAAATAGTATGCTCTATAATTTCCAATATGAAGATCAACCTCTCTGCATTTTCCAGGGCATCAGAGGCCATGACTATGGCTCCTCTGTCTTCCTGACCTTGAGACTTGAAAGATCTCATCAGCAGGCTTGTCCAGTCATCAGTGGTTGCAGGATGCAGTGGAACACAGATACAAATAGGGATTTCTTGGATGGGTGGCTTAAATTCAAAATCAAGCATTTCACAGACTGCAGGGAATTCCATGTTGGAAATGTCCCCTACATGATTGAACAAATGGCAGCCACTTCTTATGCATTGCAGAGATGTCAGTATGCACGAGGTATCCGACACTTGTTGTAGTGTTCCAGTCTATTTGAGCTTGTCTTATTATTGTTATTTTTTTGCATTGCTCCATTTTATTGATATAATATTACTTCATTTTGGTATTAGAGCACGGTGTGATATGACCATTATATGAGAGATAGAACTAGACTGTGTGAAAACTTATATAAATTTCTAAGGTTGGCATTGAAAAGAAGTTGCATCCAAAGTGTTGTGGGTTTTGTGGTGCATAAGATTGAAGTGCGTGACTACATGGAAGTGTGAGTATCTATGTGGACGAGAGACTCAAAGGATGGGAAAAAAGATGATACTGATTGAGCGAGTGGATTGATCTATGAAAGCATGGAGGATGTGAAACTAATGGAGCTTGAATAACACACTTCATTGTATTCTCTATTTAATAAAAAACCTCTTTTTCGTGGTGGTTGAGTCCAATTTTTTTTTTATAGTTGTTCATGTCCTCTGTTGGAGTGGGGCAATATATGTGTTCTCTTTGCTTTTTTTTTTCTTCTTCATTCTTTTTTATGGTGACAAATAATATAGTTCTTTAAAGCTCACAAGTTTTAAGTATTTTTTATTAGAGAAAAAGAATGGAACCAATGCTTATCAACAAACATCTATGGGAATTAGTAGTTGATGTTTATTATTGATGAATTAAGTGGATATTTAATAGTTCTTGAAGAGATTTCTTCAAACAAGAACATGGAAAATGCATTCTGCACAAAGAATAGGGGACGAGGAAGAAGTACATGATAAGTTCATTATCAATTGATTCGGAATTAGAATACAAATAAGAAAAATTGACAATAATATGAATTCATTTCAAGAGGTAGAGGAAGAAGTTCAAGCCAATTTAGAGGAGGAAGCAAAGAAGGATCTCATGTAAAAGGAAGAGAAAGAGATGGGAGCACAAATGGATATCAAGAAAGACAAGGACCATAGTATTATTATTATCACAAATTTAGTCAGCTTGATGAAGATTTCTATGAATAACTGAGAGATAATGAACATAAAGGTGTTAATATAGTTGTTGAATAAATTAAAAATGATAAGTTATTCATATCAAGTTTGATGGCACACAATCAAGAAATTTATGCCTGATATATTGACTCGAGACACTCAACTCATATGACATCTAAGGATGAGTTGTTTAATATAATTAATGACACTTAGTATGGTAGAATCATATTTGGTGATGATAATGTCTTAAAAGTGAAAGGGAAAGGTATAGTTGCAATTGTAGCATTGCATGTGGAAAATAAGCTTATCCATGGCAAATTGAACATTGAGGAAGAATATACTTTATATGGGATAGATGTTGGAGAAAAATTAAAAGTTAATATTTGATAATAAAGAATGTGCAGTCATGCATAACTTGAGTAAAAATGAAATTATAGCAAGAGAATAAATTACTGAAGACATAATTTTCAAGCCCTTTTTTATTCAAGCAACTCACATAGTTTGAATGCGACAAAGGAAGTAAATAGTGTTCTTTGGAATTTATGGTTAGGACTTGAATTTTCAAATTTTGATTTTTTTAAGGAATAGTAACGGGGTGTATGGTATTATGTCAAAGTGGATGTAGTTCAGTAGAATACTTCTTCCAGTCTACCTCCTCTTCTCTAATCCAGGTAGTTTTCCAGGGCATCAGAAGCCATGACTATGGCTCCTCTGTCTTCCTGATTTGTAGACTTGAAAGATCTCATCAGCAGGTTTGTCTAGTAATCAGTGGTTGCAGGATGCAGTGGAATGTGGATTTATTTCTTGGTACAACCTCCATATCAAGTCGCAATTCCAAGTTCCCACTTAGATCAGATACCACCTACACAATACCAAAAGTCAGAGATCATGCGCCATGTTCCTAGAAATAACTATAAAAACATTTTACAAAGGGGTAAATGACAGTTTTTCCTCCGACGAAGGCTGAGAGTTATTTAGAAAATGAGCTTTTGAAAATAAAATTGTACCTGACGCTGATATTATGAAGGATCGAATCAGAGAAATTTCTTCGAATTGCAAAGGCTTGCCATTGGCGATAAATGCAGTTGTTGGAGCCATGAGTTTCAAAAGAGTGAAGATGAGTGGAACCTCTCCATTCGTCCAAAAAAACGGAAAAATCGAGGCCATTTTCCATGAAATTTTACTGTAATTTTTATCAGAAATTTGGAGGCACTAGAAGAATCATCAAACTTTTATAAACAAAACGAAATGCTAGTTTTGTTGCAGAGGAACCACAATATATTATATTTAAAAAAATTGACTACCTTCTTTTTAAAAAGTAGTATAAATTTGCTAGTTTCAGTCACAAAAAACAACACATTTGAATTTTACGAAACAAATTAGCATCAGAAAATTGAAAAACTCTGCATGTGAGTCCATCAGGTTTATTATTCAATGAAGACAACAAACAATAAGCAAAATTCCTATAAAGGCTTGATGGTTACTAAAACCAAACCATTTGCATTGGTATGTGTGGCTAGCTTCCATCCTAGACAGGAAAAAGACTAATCAATATTTTGTTTGTGGCATTACTGAAAATTGATAGACGCATGGGCATTTTCCTGTATTTTTTGCCATCCATAGACAGGAAGGGCACTGCAAATTATTGGCCTACATATACATTTGTTGCAGAAAGCAGGGTAGGACATCAAATTTCTAGCCTGTTGTGTGGTGGTTTATTGGGCGAAAGCAAACATGCAATAGAGGAAGTATCATCCATATAATTGATCAAATCCTCTGCATCTACTCAAGTAAAAGATTGGATTCTCTCCATCCTTCTGCTTTTCCACTTTCCATCCTTATGCTTTTCCACTTTCCAGAGAACTTTATCAAAACCTATTTTCCCACCTGTATTAAAACAAGCAATAATGCAAGAAAATTTGATAGATACGTTCCATAGGATGCAATACGACATCATTGAGATGTAAAGTGTGAACATATATTAAATAGGTTACAAAAAAATTGAGAGTATCTCTGCAATTAACAAGTTGTGACCAAGCATATATACTAATGCTTTGAAGATTATTCATTCTCTTGACGATTTCAAATGCAGTTCCTTCAACGAGAAGAATCTCCCCTATTTGAATCAAGTTCTCATCCACAGGGGTTTCGTGGGAGCCCCACATTTGAACAGAATGGTTAAGTATATCTCCACTGTTATGGCCTACTAAATTTCAATATGTTTGCTGAGCCAAGCTCATTGTTGTTGATTTATTTCTTGGTACAACCTACATATCAAATCGCAATTCCAGGTTCCCACTTAGATCATAGACCACCTACACAATACCAAAAGTCTGAGATCATGCGCCATGTTCCTAGAAATAACTATAAAAACATTTTACAAAGGGGTAAATGACAGATTTTCCTCATACGAAGGCTAAGAGTTATTTAGAAAATGAGCTTTTGAAAATAAAATTGTCCAAGGCTGATATTATGAAGGATAGAATCAGATAAATTTCTTCGAATTGAAAAGGCTTGCCATTAGCGATAAATGCAATTGTTGGAGCCATGAGTTTCAAAAATACTGAAGATGAGTGGAGCCTTCCATTCGTCCAAAAAAATGGCAAAATCGAGGCCATTTTCCATGAAAATTTACTGTAATTTTTATCAGAAATTTGGAGGCACTGGAAGAATCATCAAACTTTTATAAAGAAAACAAAATGGGGATGGAATGTCTCTCATGTCACTTTTCTTGGCCTGTACCAAAAAGGCCACTGAT
>APFE031020204.1:2363-27286 GCA_000404065.3 Pinus taeda
AAAAAATTGATTTTTATTATTGTAAATTTTTATTATTAATTAACCCAACATTTAAATGTTTATAGTCATTCCTGATATCACTTTTATTTTTTTCTATTTTTTAATTAAGTTGATATTTAAAACTATTTACATACTTATGTTACACCTACACATGTACTCTATACTCCAATTTCCATTATTAAAAAAATAATACATTAAACAATTATCATCAAATTTAATCTCTAATTTCATTAGTAATTAGTCCCAACTTTCTAATGAGAAACTACGCATTTCTATTATTAAAAAATAAAACATTAAACAATTATCATCAAATTTAATCTCTAACTTCTTTAATAATTAGTCCCAACTTTCTAATGGGAACTCCATAGACAAGTCCAAATTATGTAATGAAACCTCTTTGGAATGATGGCTTCAAAGGAAAACCAACGAAAAATTATGTAATGGAACCTCTTTGGAATGGAGTAGTCTAACTAGGTGGAGGAATTGCCCGGTTTCCGTCGCTTCCCGGAAAAACGTCCGGCTTCGGCCATCGGTAATTCCTCCGCCCTCTGCCAACTCCGCCATCGTCCACCATCGTTCCACATTAATTGCTTCTGGGACATCCCTCCGGCCTGGAAAGGACTCCAGCCTCCACCGGAAAATACTGACGCGACCCAGGACCTCCATTAATGCAATAGTCATTTGAATTTTGAAAACGCCTGCCCAAATTCTAGATATTTTAATTCCTAGTTAGACTACTCCCTCTTAGAATCACAGATCTGGGATGTGCAACTAGTACAAACACCGTAGCAGACGTTTATTTTGTTGTCAAAACACTCACAAATCTTTGTGAGAATGACCATCATTCTAATGCCAGGAGTTCAATGCTAGAGTTCCATGCTTATTTCTCTGATCTACCTTCCAATGACTTCAATGGCCTCTTCAATCTGTTGGACTGACCTGGGCATTCTCCATATTTTGTTGCAGGTATACCTGGATCCTTTTACAACGTTCTGTTTCCGAGATCAACCATTCATGTCTGCTTCTCTGTCATGGTGCTTCATTGGCTTTCAGAGGTGAGATTTGACAGATTATTATCAGACCGAATTAAATTATCTGATTACATTATTTTCATAGCTCAAAATTTTGAACCAAGTAATATTATCATTATTGCAGGTGCCTTAGGCTGTTGTCATGAAGAATTTGCCCTTATAAAATAAGGGAAGAGTGTGGATTAATGGAGGCAGGAAATATGTGGTAGAAGCTTATTCAAAGCAATCCGAAAAGGACTTGACCACTTTTTTCAACTATAGAGCTCAGGAGATGGCACCGAGAGGGGTGCTTTTCTTCTACATGATGGGCAGACCAAACAGTTGGTCTCCTGTACAACAAGTTTATGTGGTAGGTGAATTCTGTGGCCAGGACTTTGAAGAGGCATGGGATGAATTAGTGACATAGGCAAGCTGACAGACAATTAAGTCTTAAATTATTATTAAATCATTTATAGTTAACAATATAGATCTGTTTACAGAGAATCTGGATATTAATGCATGAATGTGTTGGTGTTTTGATATGGAGTGCAGGGGATTATTGGTAGAGATTTGAGAGATTCTTTCAACCTTCCATGGTATTTTCCTAACCCAGATGAGCTGAGACAGGCAGTGGAGAAGTGTGACGATTTTGTGATTGAGAACCTGCAGGTCTGTAAGGGGGTGTCGAGCATGAGCGAGGAGGATTTTGAAGAGTATATTAAGGACCTAGCGATGTTTGTGTGTATGAAATCCAATCTAGTAAAGAGCTTTGTTGGCACTTTGGTTGAAGCCCACTTTTGGAAGGACTATATAGATATATTTTCTTGGGTATTTTCCGAAAAGGCCACAATGTTTCTGCAGTGCAATCCACCTTCTAGTCTGATCACCTGCACGGTCGCTTTGCTTATAAGAAAGTAGTCGACAATGTTTTCAAGATCAATTCAATTTTTATATGGAAAGGAATAAATTTGTGTTCCAGGTATTGCTTTTGATGAGGATGTTTGTGTAAAATTATTTAGTTGTGTTATCATTAGAATGATAGGTTCAATTTGTTATAGCAAGTGATATTTGGCAAGGTGCGGGGAGTTGTAGTGATATTTGACAAGGTGCGGGGAGCTGTAGTGATATTTGGTATGCCTATGCAATTCATAGGCACTTCTTCACATGGAAAGTATATGTATTTAACAAAATATAACTCCTTTATCAAAACCCCAATTTATTTTTCGTGGTGCATATAAGTTCCATAAATTTAAAGAAAATTCTTTAGTTTTTTTTTTTTTTTTAAATGGAGGAGTATTAAAAATGTAAATATAAATGTGTAAATTATGTGATTGAGTCAAAAAGAAAACACGAATACAAGATCCAACCAAAGAAAGGCTATTTGTGATATTGATTTATTTTTATTGGTAACAAGTTAAATTGTATAAGTGCAAAATTGTAGTAAAAATAATATAATAGAAATTACATCGTGATATAGTTTTAGTACAAATAAAATAGTGATGGCCAAATATCTTCCAAAATTTTTGTGAACACTTGAAAATACCTTTTCGAGTTTCTAAAATCCTTAATCAGATGAGCAGGTCTCTTTCTTTCAGATCTCCCTTTCTCGCAAGAAGTTGTCGAAATGAAACTCTAAGGCATTCTTTAAACTATTTTAGACTTATTGAACCTCATTCTTTTAGTCTTGACTGCTAATGTGGCAACTTTTACATTAAAGAAAAGGTGGCTCATGACTCCACTCCACTCCACACTAGACCATTTTTGTGTTTAAGCTTCTGGCAACAATAATTAAATCTTTACAAGGACATTGAATTTCGAAGTGCTCTTTGTGAGTTTTCTCATCGCTGTTGTCAGTTTTATGGTCTTGCAAGGTAACGCATGTTCTATTTTTCTTCCATTTTTTTGGCATTGTTTTTTTTGTCGTTCATTTAATTGATCATAAAAAATTTACAAAAATTTGGCATTTTGTGTAAGTGTGCCATATTTGTGTTTGATTTTGCTATCTAGCATTTTACTTCATAACATTTACCTACTTGCGGGCGTCTATTTTTTGTTTTTTGGTTCATATTCAACTTTATCATGATACGTTATTTAATGCGTATGAAGAGCTGCATCGTTGACAAAAACTAGATTTTTAACAGAAAACCAACTTCTCTCTCAATTTTTTCACGATCCTATCTTTTTGTAGCAGAGTTATTCCACAGACTATAGGACATGTGAAAAATCAGCGTTTCTAAAAATTTATCAAGAGCATTGCTTTCTGTAGCATATTTGTTATTTCAGAGACGTTATGACATGTATTGATCACACTATCATTGCTTCTTGATAGAAATTTGACTCTATTTTGAGAATTTTCCAAATCCATTTCTCTACTCTATTGTGGATTCCTTGGTGATAAAGCTGGGTTTTGATACTTGAGGACAACAATTTTTGCTTCTACTTGTTCCATGGTTTTCTTTGTATCAAACCTTTCTTTGTGCTTGGTCATCAGTTGATCCAACCAACCCTAAGTGTTTTCATTTCAATGGTGCTTTTCGGATCTTAAACATAAATTCATTATCGACTTCATTTCAAAAGCTCAATTTCTTCCATAGTATTCTTGCCTCCTTCGAGGCTTGAACGGTCGATTGTGGTTATTGAACATACATTTTAGGTTTTAAGATGATGTTGTATGCGGGTGAAGAACAACTAGAAGATTACCTCTTCAAAATCGTTTTAGACTCTACAATGGGAAAATCCAATCTACTTGCAAGATATGCACGGAGCGAGTTCTATCCCAATTCTAAATCCATGACTGGAGTGGAATTTCATACACATACCATGGAAATCGATGGCATAGAGATGAAAGCACATATTTGGGGCAAAAGTGTCACATAAAGTGTAAGTAATACACAGTTATTGCATTCATAGTGGTTTTTATAAGAGAAATCATAATTATAACCATGCGGCTAACAATGATTTCAACATTCTCACAGCCAGCAGTGTCTAATTTATTGAATAGTTTTATTGAGGATGTGGTTTCTGTGGTCTATTTTAGGAATAATTTCCATGCCATCTCGATGAGCTTGAGTTCATTAGATTGTTTGTCGACAACATGTTGCATTTGGAAAACATGTCCAATTTTGTGGAAAGTTGGCTTGAAAGACTGCAAAAGACCCTCGAGGATGCAGAGGAGCTTGTGGACGAATGTAATTAGTGGGACATTACTTTTCAAAAATTTATTTAATGTTATCGATTAGCTCAAAGAATCAAAGGCCTTACCAAAAGGATCAAAGGCCTAAAGAAGGACACATGCGTTGTGAGCTTATTGTGCCAAACAGGTCAATGAATGGACTTGAACCTCAAAATCAAAATTGAGTGTGGCCTGGATAAGTAATGGTCAGAAGTAATGCTATTTCCTTCTCAACAGTCCATAAGCCATACACCGTTGGAATCGACACGAATGTAAGATCTCTCCATCCAGTTGTAATGGAAACTAATTCTACAAATATCATTGGGGTGTTTGGAATTGAGGGAGTTGGTAAGACCCATTTGCTGCAAAAATTGCTAACTAGTGAAAACGCCGAGGAGAAATCTAGGGGCTTCGTAATTTGGATGACCATTTCCTAGAATCATGTAGTTCAAAAGCTATAGGACCACTTCCCATCTCGATACAGCTCCCTGCACCTTGCCAAATATCACTTGCTATAACAAATCGAACCTGTCATTCTAACGATAACACAACTAAATAATTTTACACAAACATCCTCATCAAAAGCAATACCTCGAACACAAGTTTATTCCTTTCCATATAAAAATTGAATTGATCCTGAAAACATTGTCGACTACTTTCTTATAAGCGAAGAGACCATGTAGATGACCAGTCTGGAAGGTGGATTACACTGCAGAAACACTGTGGCCTTTTTGGAAAATACCCAAAAAGACATATTTGTACAGTCCTTCCCAATGTGGGCTTCAACCAAAGTTCCAACAAAGCTCTTTACCAGATTAGATTTCATACACCCAAACATCACTGGGTCCTTAATATACTCTTCAAAATCCTCCTCGCTCATGCTCGGCACCCCCTCGCACACTTGCAGGTTCTCAATCACAAAATCGTCACACTTCTCCACTGCCTGTCTCAGCTCATCTGGGTTAGGAAAATACCATGGAAGGTTGAAAGAATCTCTCAAATCTCTGCCAATAATCCCCCGCACTTCATATCGAAACACCAACACATTCATGCATTAATATCTAGATTCTCTGTAAACAGATCTATATTGTTAACTATAAATGATTTAATAATAATTTAAGACTTAATTGTCTGTCAGCTTACCTGTGTCACCAATTCATCCCATGCCTCTTCAAAGTCCTAGCCATAGAATTCACCTACCATAGAAACTTGTTATATAGGAGACCAACTGTCTAATCTGCCCATAATGCAAAAGAAGAGCACGCCTCCCGGTGCCATCTCCTGAGCTCTGTAGTTAAAAAAAGTGGTGAGGTCCTTTTTGGATTACTTTGAATAAGCTTCTGCCAAATCCTGCCTGCCTCCATTAATCTACACTCTTCCCTTATTATATAAGGGTGAATCCTTCATCAAAATAGCCTGAGGCACCTGCAATAATGATAATATTACTTGGTTCAAAATTCTGAGCTATGAAAATAATGTAATCATATAATTTAATTCGATGTGATAATAATATGTTAGATCTCACCTCTAAAAGCCAATGAAGCACCATGACAGAGAAGCAAAAATGAATGGTCGATCTCGGAAACAAAACGTTGTAAAAGGATCCAGGTATACCTACAACAAAATATGGAGAATGCCCAGGTCGGTCCAACAGATTGAAGAGGCCATTGAAGTCATTGGAAGGCAGATCAGAGAAATATGCCTAGAACTCTAGCATTGAACTCCTGGCATTAGAATTATGGTCATTCTCACAACATTTGTGAGTGTTTTGACAACAAAATGGATGTCTGCTACGGTGTTTGTACCAATTGCACATCCCAGATCTGTGATTCTCAGAGGAAGTAGTCCAACTAGGAATTAAAATATCTAGAATTTGGGCGGGCGTTTTCAAAATTCAAATGACTATAGCATTAATGTAGGTCCTGGGTTGCGTCAGTATTTCTGGTGGAGGCTGGAGTCCTTTCCAGGCTAGAGGGCTCTCCCAGAAGTAATTAATGTGGAATGGTGGCGGCGCTGGCGGAGGGCGAAGGAATTGCCGATGGCCGGAGCTGGACGTTTTTCCAGGCGGCGACAGAAACCAGACAATTCCTCCGCCTAGTTAGACCACTCCCTTTGGAATGATGACTTCAAATGGAAACCAACGAAAAAAATTTGACGTGGGGGAATTGACTATCCAACCATAGCCATCAAATTTTAATATAAACCACATAACAATTTAAATTAGTTTTCCAGTAAAAAATGGCATCATCTCCCAAGGTTGTAGTTAGGATGGCCAAAAACTTGCGCGGATGGCCCAAAATGGCCTGGATCTTGCAAAAAAAAAAAATCTCAGTAAAATTGTTTGAATTATATTTTTATCTGGGAAATTCTAAAACCCTATTTTACCCAAATTCTTGAAAATCCTAAAATTGGCCTGGATCTTGATATTTTTTTCCTAGTAAAATTGTTTGAATTATATTTTTATGGGGAATTCTAAAACTCTATGTTACCTTAATTCTTGAAAATCCATAACTATAACATGGATTTATAAAGTATTTTACAGGAACCATAGGAAGGGTATACTATTCATAAAGTTATACCTCTAAAACTGTGAATAATTTGAAAAAGCACACCATAGGAAGGGTATATTATTCATAAAGTTATACCTCTAAAACTGTGAATAATTTGAAAAAGCACTTTACATTTTAAGCTACCAAAAATATACAAATCGTTACAGAAGAGTCAAGAAATACTTGAGGAGGAATCATAGGAAGAAGAAATTGGTTTGCTTGAAGACATAGTATTCTGATCTTTGCGCTTTAAGGACTCCATGAATTGCTTTATCATTACCTTCATCATTCATCAATGGCTACCAAGGGTTTTATGGACAAGAATGTTATATTCAGAAAGCTCTAGGTCAAACCTAGAAACAAGGTTCTATTCGTATTTGCTGATGCTTTTTCTCTTCAAATTCTTTATGGCTAATTTATTTCTTTACTGGGAACAAAATATTTTCAGCAAAGCAAAAAAAAAATTGTTGTGGGTGCATTGTTTTTTATTGTTCACAACAAAATTTAATGTGATTTGGGTAATTTGAGACCAGATCTATATAGGTATTTATGATATCGTTCACGACAAAATTTAACGTGATTTGGGTAATTTGAGACCAGATCTATATAGGTATTTATGATTTCCTATAGATATCGTCTGATCTGATGTTATTTTTACTCGTGGCAGATGTTCTTTGATTGTAATACAAGGAATCCCACATGGGCATTGGTCACTTATGGGATTTTCATTTGCCTGGATTGTTCTTCATCTCATCGTAGTCTTGGTGTTCACATTAGCTTTGTCAGGTATGTATTTCAATATTTACTACTCAATTTGCAATGTGTATTTCTTTTCTTAGGCACTAAAATTGCTCTGGGGTGCTTGTCCACTTTGTGGTTCCTTCTTGTATTTGTGGTGTCTGTAAGAAAATTAAGTAAAAGTAAAGTAATATATTCTGTTTCGAGGGTTTTGTTGACTTTGTTATGTCTTCTTCACAACAAGTTTTTTAAATTAAAATTAATATGGCATATCTCTTTTTGAGGATTTTGTTTAGCAAGAGTGCCACTATCTCCTTGTCATGCATATTGAATTATACATTGCAGATTTCTCTGTTAAAAATTCACATTAGTGAAGATGGTGTTATGATATTTAGCGTAGCACAATAGTATTTAGCATAGGAGGAACTTCATGACATATCTACCCCTACCCTACAATCAACTATATGAGAGATATGCCTTGGTCTTCTCTTCTACGTAAGGCAAAGATTTTAATTTTTACTATAATTGTAATATATTATACCTCATTTAGGCACTAACATTGCTTAGAGGTACTTGTGTGTTTTGTGTTTCCTTATTGCCTTTGTGATATCGTTTTAATTGCAAGCTAACTTAAAATAAAAATTTAAGTGACATATATTTCCATGAGGAATTTGATATGTATTAATGACATTATCTCCTTGTAATGTATATTGGATGATACATTGTAAACTGGTCAGTTGAATTGCATATTAGTGAAGGTTGCATTCTAATATTTAGCTTAACATAATAGTGATTAGCATTGGAAAGTCATGACATATATGTTGATACGATTAATAACAATTAATAAACACAACACTGCATCATTTATGAGGGTATACACTAGGATAACGCAATTGGATGTGGTGGTTTTGAACATCTCATGGTGTATATCCCTACATGTACACTCATCAAATGTTGCAGTGCTAGGTGCATATTCATTGTCTACAATCAAATAGTTGAGTGCCCTATTTCATGTAAAAGTTTATATATGGTAGGATATATGTCACATTTGAATTATGATTTTTATGTGTTGTAACAAGTTATTACATTTTTTACTTGGAGACAAAACAATATTGCTTACCACTAATAAACATGGAAAAATACCCGCTAAGATTGAATTTTGCTACTAGTAATGTACTATTCTACAAAAAATCACTGAATTTTACGGGATCAATGGGGGAACCCTGAGAAGATATTTCAGTTGATTCCACCAAGAGATTGCACCTAGGAATTTTACCTAGTGCCATCCCTTTCAAATTTGTGTCATTCGGGTGGGGTAAAGCACATTCAAAACGGAATCCTAGTGGACAAATTAATTGCTTGTTGACCTAAACAAGGTAAATAATACTTCATTATTATGTGACGATAGTTTATGTATGACCCTATCATAGAAATTTGGTGCATGTAATTGTAGGAAAGAAATTGTAGACCATAGGTGTGAAGGCGTCTACTCAAATGCATGATTGTTTTTGGTAATGTGAATTCATGGATGGGATATTACATTGTTTATAGTCTATGAAGAGCAGGGGGTGCACATGTGATTGGTTAACTAAGGCCACTTTATATTCTTTCTGTTATGTTTTGACATAAATTTAACTCTTTTGCTTGGTCACATTTAGTTTTCTTGAATCTCTCCTCAACTATTTTAGGATTATTGTCTCTAAAATCCCTTTGATTCACTTGTTTTTCATATTGTTGGGATAGATCGAACATGGATTAAGATATCAACATCTTCTCCTACTAAAAACTTTGTTAATTGATTTGTCTATCTTTAGTTTCTTTTCTGTTCTTTATTTATCTAGTTTCTATGATATTAGCCTTGTAATGAAACCATTAGAGAATATCCTCTCTTTGTAGTTTTTCAACTAAATCTATTGACATTTGACATTGCATCGAGAGGTGCATTCTATAATCTACATCTCTAATATGCCAAAAACCATAAATATATAAAGTAGATGTATTATCAATAAAATATAAACCAATGTAGATTTGTATTAATCGTGTATATATCATGTGTTGAGATTCAAGGTGCAAACATTTTTTAGAGTGCAAAAACTTAACGAAAGGTTCGCGCTTCTAGGATTTTGTATGTCTTGGTGCTTGACAGGTCTAGGGTTAAGATAGATCTATGTAGGGTGATTTGAATTATGATATAAATAAATATCACTTTTTGATATATTTATCTCCATTTCTCTCAACCATGTTTGACATTTTTTATATTTCCTGTTTTGGTTGGCTTGTAAGATTATGACCACATTTGTGCTTGTTTATTGCAATACACTGTTCATATTTCTTGCAAACAATATCATATTAATCACCTTGGGCCTAGAGCATACGAATTTACAAGAGAATGAATTCATGGAAATCTTTTAGTTATGTATTTTGGTTGTAGATGGGAGCATACACAATGGAATAAAAGAAGAAAAATGGAAATATAATGAATAGAGGGAATGTGCTGAATGTTGAAAAATATCACCAGTAAGTATCTCCACTATGAAGCATTACTAATCCAAATTCACACCTTGTTACATAATAAAAATAAAGGTTAAGAACATTCATCATGGCTACTTGTAAAGAAAAAAAATTAAATGAGTGGGTCCAATTTTGAACCATTGACCAGTTATAGCTTCATTATGTTAGGGTCTTCCCAAAGATCTCTAGGCAACAACCAACTGCTCTAATAAGCTATAGCATTGATCCATAGACATCTATAATCACTAATTCCCTTCAAATTGTTGAGTATGAGTTATAGTATTTGTACCAGTAGCCTCATGCATAGGTTATATATGTTAGGGGCAATGAGATCATACACAATTGAGATGCAACAAAAAAGATTATCTGTCAAGATGCTAAAAATTAGTTTGAAATGGTAAAATATGATGGTAAGTATAATTCATCACTCTCAGAAACGTTAATAGCCCTTGCCACACACAAAGAGAAATTTATCCACAAAGGAAAAAGTTCAAGTAGAACTTCAAAGCTCCACCAGGTTGTTTTGGATGACTTTAATGATGTCAATTGAGTGTAGTTGACTGATTTTCTTCCAACAATAAAGAAATATGAGTTGGAATCATATAATTAGTCATCGTTTTGCATGATGAATGTTTTCTTTTCAGACCTATTATTTTCTTATCTAAAAATACACTAAGGAAAACTCAAATAATGCACATGCAGGAAAACAAAAATTGAGAAAATGAAAGTGACAACTCAACTGATGTAGAAACTAATTCCTCCAATACCTGTTGCAATTGTTCATGGAAAAGAAAGTGTGGAATATGAGAATGCAACATATACTCTTTAAAACAACCTTGTGAGATGCGTGCAAGTTAGCTTCCATGTCCAATAAAGATATGTGAAAGAAAGATGAAAACGAAAACTTGTATGTATCTAATTGGCTTCACTAAAAATAATCAATCAACTGTATTACAATTAGGATTTTCTTAGTTCTATTTGCAGTTTTATATCCACTCTATTGTTTTTTAATATTGACCATCTCTATTAATATTCCTTTTCTATATGAAATATGCAAGTTTTCTTTTTAACATGTAGCCTTATAAGAAATATTGTACACAATTTTTTACTTTCTTGAATTATCTATCACATGGTCAAACTATATTTTTGAGTACAAGAATTTTTTTATGAAATTCAATGAGATTCATAGCTTCATTTGGCAAGGCCTTTGGGAAGCTTCTGAAACCTAAAATATTGAATGCAAATTCTGTTTTGAGGATAACAGAAAGATTCATGGATAAAGAAAAGAATTTGGAAGATGAGTTCTCCAGGTAGTATTGCTCTTCGAATAAGACCACTAGTTCCAATGGATTGTCAATATAATTTATAGTTGTTTATCAAGATTCAACAAAAGCTTATCCTTTTTTGATTGATTATTAATTGATGGATTTGTTATTTCTACTTGTTGCTCTTTCTTGAAGTTTTTGTGCTAACTAGTTTGAACTAATTGAGCATCAAACATTGGTGGTATTGTTGTAATATGTTAAATTCTCGTTTATATTGAATCAAGTGTTTTTTTTTAAATATCAATCGATGTGTTATATCTTGGAAATTACAAGTATGGTAAACACGGGAAAACTATTGGTGCTTTACATGTATATCTACAAAACAGATCAAAACTACTCTTATTCTAACTTTTCATTATAATGATCGCTGATGTTTTGAGTTTGAGTGATAGAGGATGGCCATAGGTGTTCCCTCAAATTGGAAGTTTGGTGTTGGAATTCAGTGTGGATTTTCCATTCAAGAATCATGTAATTACAAATGGAATCTAAAAGTTACATTCCAAAATAATCCTATTTGGGGGATTATTAGTGGTGATTGCTACATATTTTTGATGTTGGAAATTTTCTCCAAATCACAGCTAATATATTGTACCACAGGTCAAGAATACAATGGGAAAAGAATTTTCTTTGAAATTTATCCACTTATATTTTAGTGATCCATAAATATAAGAAAAACATTAATAACTTGATATAGACTAGTTGGCTTATTAATATGTGACAATGGACCTAAATAGTAGTTCTTATATGAAGAAATGCTCATCATACTTGGGCATTCTTGACATCATCAACCTCTAGCCTTGGACATATTCACTTAGGCTTCTACATTATGTAGTTATATACATGTATACAAGTTTATCATATTATTGTATCCTTTTTTACTTCATTTTATTTTATTCTAGACTTAGCTTTGGCTTTTTCTAGGATTTTTGTTTGCACTCCCACACTGTGTAAGTAACCTACAACTTGATTTTTTTAGCATGTAACTTAGTTTTCATGATTGTGCCTAACATTCCTTGAAGGTTAAATACTAAGTTTACTAAGGTGTTATTTTCTATGGTGATGTTTTATTTACTTTGTTTACACAAGTCATCTAGCCACATAATCACCACTATTTCCCAACTGAAGAAAACTTGTTCAAGTTTCTTACTTTTATGGGGAAAAATGGCATTGACAATATTGCTAATGTTTATAGTTAAAAATTGCATTGATAATATTTCTAATGTTAAGGTATATATCATATAAATCCTTTATAATCTGCTTTATTTTATATTACTGTGTTCATCGTCTTTCATGTCTTATACTCTGCAGTGTATCTTCTTTATCTTTGAGGAAAGGAACTCAGTATTGACGGTAAGAAGTAGGAATTGAATAAAGAGGAGAACAATAACGTTGGAGTGACAAAATGAAAATTAAAGAGAGAGAGAGAAGAGAACTAGTCTAGTGGTAGTTGTAGAGACAATATCCCACATAAGATACACATAGAGACTGATGGTCAAGTCCTCATAGTTGGTGAATTGACCTTCAATGCCTTTACAACACAATGATAATGCTTTGAAGTGATGAAACATTATTTCATGTGTAAATTTTACTCCAACCAATATTAAGTTGGAAACTCAAATTGTAATACTTGACATTTTATATAATATAATTTTCGTGGTTGAAATTATTTATAGTTACACTTGATATTATTTAGTATTATAATTAACATTTGTAACTTTCAATTTTCATATTAGTGAACATGTACGTTGTATGACAATTTTTATTTTTTAAAATATTATTTAATTTTTATTTTTTATTTTAATTTTATTTATTTATTTATTTATTTATTTATTTTTAATTTAGTTGCAAAATCTTACTAATTAATTTATGTTGATTAATAATGAATGCATAAAATTAATCTAAAACTACTAAATTAGTAGTTTATGTTGATTAATGATAATCACAGATAAAATGAATATATGACTAAATTAGTTGTTTGTAATGGTTGTTAATGAAAGTAAATTAAATGACTATAAACGACTTAAGTAGTCATTTATATAATGAATATGAAACTACCAAAAAAAGATAATTGACTACTACAAATGAAAATTTTGTGATTACAAATGACGACTACATTTTGCATATATACGATTATTAGTAGCTAATTTACAATGTCTTATAACATGCCAAAATTTAATCATATTTATTTAGCCATTAATTGGTTTCAAACGATGACTAAAATTTTCATATATGTGACTATTAGTAGCAAATTTACAATATCTTATAAGTCGGCCAACATTTTGGTCATATTTCTTTAGCCATTAATTGGTTTTCTCGAGTGATCATTTAGTAATATATTTTGTTGCATATTTGGTCATTAATTGTGGCAATTAATGATTAAATCAATGACTAAATTAATGACCAAATTTATTACTAAATATACTACTAGATAATAAAATTGAGACAACCAATTAATGACTAATCTAAAAATGACTACAAGTTGGTCGCGTTATAAGATATTGTAAATTAGCTACTATTGGTCACCGATCGAAAAATAGTTGTTTATATGAAATTTTAGTCATTTTTTTAGTAACTAATTAGCCATTTTGTACTAGCTTGCCTTCTCTTATTTGCTAAGAATATTTCCTTACCTTACCCCTTGCTAGCTCACCACCCATGATTTTTCCTTTGGTAGCATCAAATTGCATAATATAAAAGATGTCACTACACAACATTACTAAGGTTTGAGGATAATTATTAATATCATTTTCCTTTTCTCGAGTGTATCCATACATGTCCATGTTAATTGTCTGTCGGTTTTTCATACAAAATATTGATCAAGGTTTTATAGTTTAATCGGGTTCCTTGTTTTATTCTTCTCTGACTTCTAATCTTTCTTATTAGATAATCCACACCAAAAGTACAAGGAAATATTAAAATAAATCATTATGCCAATCCAAGGCACATTCGGAAATAGTACAAAATGCTTAAATTCACAAAAGATAACAAGAAACTTATGTCCTCAAGTCTTAAATTCACAAAAGATAACAAGAAACTTATGTCCTCAAGTCTTACAATCATGCTTTTTCCATCACGTATCTCTTATGAGTTTTTGTTGTTGTTGTTTATATCTTTTAATTGATCATAACTATCTTCTTGGAGTGCATCCCTGTCTATTATGAAAATTACATGCACCCCTTCCTTTTTTTTAGGTGCATTAGCTACAAGATTATTTCCCTTACATTTTTGGATTAATAGTTGTCCCATCACATCTTGTTAATGTGGTTATTTTAACATAGTGAGTTTATGAGAATATGTTTAATGTGAAACTTCATCTATAAAAGTCATATTAAAGTACCTTAAGGTACTTCTCTGGCGGCACGTTGCATATTCCATGTTAGCATACTGCCTAACTACAAGCAAAGGTAATGCTTGTGCCAATTAGCTACTAGCATTATCTTTATCAAAACTTTAATTTTTGTAAAATTACTTGCAACATTTTCTTTGATTACTTACTCGCCTACCTGCCAATTTCTTATCACACTTCTCCTATACCCACTATCCATTCTTCAAAACATGCTAATACAACAAACTCTTATAAGTATTGCTCATTGTCGCATGTTCCTAACACACACACACACACACACACACACATATTCCCTCTTGTTTTCCTCTCAACTTATGATGTTGGCCAAAATATTTATAGAAAAGGTATCAGATCAACATGGATCTGGTTAAGAGTCTTTTCATTGTAATTCACAACAGTATCTTTTCGCCTTATTATACATATAGATGATTTCCTACAATGTATTTATTCCTAAAGATATTATTGTATTAACTTATTAAATCTTCAAACATCACATCAGTCATTTCAATCAATCAAAAGTTCTCTTACCATTTTTTTTTTATCATACTGAACCTCCCCAATTGCGAGTCATTTATAAAATATACATTTAGAGAATCATTCTATGATGTAGTATTGTGATTTTGTGACTTAAAAAATTCTTGAGCCCTTTGCATCCCTCACGTATAGTAATTTCAAAACTAATGGGTTTATTTTCAATGTTTTAGAAGCCATTGCACTCTTTCTTTAGTAATCTTTTATATTCTTTAAATTGAATCTAATCTTACTTATTTTATTTATTTATTATTATTTTTACTAAATTTTAATGTAAAATTGATATCTTTTGGATATCAACAACACTATGTTGATGTGCTTCCATATTTATTTGGTGTCGGGGAACAACCCATAAACTATTAGCATGTTACTTCCAACTTAAGAGTCTCAATTATATTGCTTGCTTTATTATTTCTAAGACTAATATTCTTCCATCATTTTTACCATAACTTACTTCCATCTCATGGATTCTTAAACCAAAATCTTACCCACCATTCCACTACAGTCCTTAATTGTAATTGCTTGATACTCCCTTTTTGTAGTTTATTTTGATTTTGATTGTTTAAAGAAATGAGGACTTGTGGATCATGTTCCACAACTCACTTCTTTACTCATTCTTGTGTAACTTGTTTGGGATAAGTTCCCTTCCATTAAGTCACCATACAAAAGTTGAAATTAACAAAAAGTTGATTTTTATAATTTCTTTTACGCTAAGAGGTTAAAGGATTTTTTCTCAAAAATATGACAACTGTAAAATATCATAATACCTCATGGCACACAAGAACCCTTGCAATTTTGAAAGCATTTTCCATGGCATTGATTAAATACATTCCTCCAAACTGGAGGTATGTGCCAAAGATTCTCTAGTGAATGAGTTCATTAATTTCCCTTACTAGTTTTATCAATTTCACAAAATTCAAACTTACTCATGTCAGCCGGTTATTATTTCATTGAACTTATTTATACCTAAGTTATGTGGTTAACATATAGGTTTATATATTTTGTTGTTATAATTATCAATTTATACCATGTCACTTACCAATGCTTAATTTTTGTGGACAAGATTCCAACCATTCCAACGAATTACCCAAGATAACCCCTATACCTATTTTATGATCACAAAGTATTCTATTTCTCACTTCAGATTTGATAAGTTATCATTATGTATGCCCAAAATGCTTCCTTGGGTATACTAATACACCATACATTTTGCTTTATGTCTTTATGTATTACATGTTTCCCGTTCCCTTCATTTCTATATGCACTTTTCTTGTATATATTCTTTTTTTAAAGAATTACAATGCACTTGTTATTTTGAATGTTTCACAATGTTGCTATAGTCTTCCCCTTTTCAACTTGCCTCCCATACATGAATAAGATCATAGTTTTATCAAGAATCCGATGATCTATTTCTTCTGCCTAGTACTTCCTTCATTCCCTCTTCCAAAAATATTGTTGGTCAACATCCAATAGATTCAAGAAGATAGCTCATTTTAATCAAGTAAGTATTATTTTCCTAGTGCAATTTATTCCCCCTTTGTCATATCTACTTCAACAATCTAAACGAGGGGTTTTCCATAAAACATCTTCATGAATATTGCTCATACATATTTTCAATTTTTTTTTAAGAAACCAATAAAAGGGATCACAATAATTTACTTCCTTACCATTACATCCAATCAATTACTTGCTCAGTACGACTGAGTTTATTCGAATTACTCATAACGAGGTTCTTTCATTTATTGTTTCTTTGATTCTAAAAATAGAAAATATTTGTTTCTTCATTCCTTAAAAAGCTTTAATATGTTATTTTAGTTGTAGTCAAGCTCATAAACCCTTCAGCTCCAATACCACCTGTAACATCTCCCACATCTCAAAATTACCCAATAAAAAAAAAGAACTACAAGAGCGATGCATGCACCAAATGATTAATGTTTATCCCATTTTAAGTGCCAGGGAAACTGTTCATTTGTCATTACCCCTAATGTCATGAGGTCTTCCATAATCATTTAACCCTATATTCACATGTTGGTGTAAATGAACATGTCAAAATTATACATGTATGTGTAGCCCAATTCTCAATGTTAAGTTCACAAATGATATATGTTTATAGTATATGTTAGGAGTTGTCTATAATGCGACTTTTTGGAGATTCCGGTGACGGAATCCGGCGGAAGAAATGAGGTTAAATCTTGATTTTTAGCAGTTAAAATGGTTTTTTAACTGCATATTTGGATTCAGCGCCCTGGAAAACCCCTGGGAGCCATTGATTGTGCAGAAACTAGCTATCAAACTTGGGATTCCAATGAATTGCTACCGGATTTTGGCCGGAAAAATCCGCCAGAAAGACTTTCAAAAAGTCGAGTTATAGACTACTGCTATATGTTACATCACCTTTCGGCTATAGATATTGTAATTATGTCAAATGAGCTGTGACTAGATGCTAATTCTACCTGTTTATGCTTTACGCCTGAAATTAGCTTATTTATATTTGGAATCTTGTTCAATTAAATTATGAATTTTAGTATAGATAGGTTCTTAACCTCAACAAGAACTATACCCTCGAGGTGCTTGAAATTATTAATTAAATATAATGTATTTGTATGGGCCCTCTACATAACTATGTTGAAGGTCCCGCTGTTAGTGCATTTGTGTGTGCATTTGTGTTGCATCTTCATATCTACATATGGAAAAGTGATCGTTTTTTATCCCTTACGGTATAGATAGAATGACCACGATTGAGGCAGAGCAGTTAAGGGGTGACTACCCCGATTTCGATGCTGCTAGCCGGTCATTCGCACCCTCCGATATGCTGCAGGAACTCTATAACAAACCCTAGCTTGTCTGCTTTGGTTTTTTCATTCTACCAACTTTTGTAAACAATTACAGGTATGCTTGAGAATTTTCAGAGGTTTTTTTATTATTATTATTCATTATTTTTCCCTATGCTGACCGCACCAGATTCTTTGTTTACAACCTCCAGGTTATTGAATGACGGCAGAGATGAGATTTCCAGAGGGCCTTCCCAATTCTGGTTTTCAAAGTTTCAAATGTTCAGGTAGAAGAGTGCAACGTCTTCATTTCTCATGCCATATACCTTCCTAGGAGAATAGAGACAGGGTTTCTCATAATTTTCTTCTGGTTTCACTGTGCAACTTATGCATCTGGCGAGGGTTAATTCAAGGTATAAACCCTCTTGTCTTGGTAATTTTTTTCTAAAATTTTTCTTTTCCTCATTTTCCTTTATTCGTATATAAACCCTCTATACTCTAATTTTCTTATGCATTACGAGTGCAGGTTAGGTTGTCTATTTTCTTGAGAGCATCAGTGCTTTACTCATACACCCATATTCTTCCTCGAGATTTTCTTGTCTCCCTTTCAGGTTCTGATGTCCATGACCTCATTGCTTGACATTTAACCATGGTGCCTTACCCATTAAAATGCATTAGGGTTTTGTTTTAATTGCTTATATCTAAAGTTTTGGCTAACATGTCTGTATCATTTCAGTTACAATTTTTGTTAAGAGATATTTATTTGAATCTATGGAACATTTAGTCCCTTCCTCGGAGGGTTCACTATTTTACATTCATGCTCGCCAGTTTAACTAGATCTTAAGAATACTTGAATGTCAACATTCGAGGATTTAATACTCTATGTAGAAGGTTGGACTCAATTTTCTTCTATACCAGGTTTATGTATTGCATGACAGTTTAAACAAATTTTTTGTTCGATAGTTTATAACAAAATTTATGTTTCCATAAGTCAATCGAATGGTTACCCTATGGTTTGAGTCCTGATTTTACACAATTTTTATTAGCATTGATAATAGTTCCTCCTTCTATCTTGGAAATATATTCAGCTTGAAATGTTATTGTAGATATTCTAATCCCTTTAGAAACTTAGTCGAACCTCTCGATAGGATTATTTACAAATGGATTTCTTATTTCTTTTAATGCAAAAATATTTCTGTTGTGATTTTCTGGCATCTACTTTCTATGGTTTTCAATGAAACGTTACTATAATTTGTGTCTCTGCTCATGCTGAATTGATAGTTCTTTTCTATATAGAAGGATTCATCGAACACAATTATCTACCATATTTCACACCTATGGAATGTAGTTCTCTAATTAGCATTTAGATTTATGTTACAGAATTCCCGATTTAGGTCATTAACCCATTTTTATTTTATTGCTATTGTTATTACCAACATTTCAATGAGTAGACGCGATGGGGTTTCCTCCAGGTCCTACTAGTTACCCCTTTGAAATGCTTAAAGTTTAATTATATAACAGAAACAAGGATTGTTCCAATGATGGACTTCTCTCCATTAAATTTTGAGACTAACCTGTTCTTAAGACAGTTATAAAAATAATTATAATATCAGTGTCAAATAAGCTTCCATTCCAGAATACATATGAGCATTTCCATTTCCATGCCATAAAAACTCAGATTCTTTTACCATCAAATTATTACATTCCATTCAACCAAAATTTAGACCAATGTAATTAAAGAAACTATTTATGTTCTAAAAATAACAAGTTAAGATACTTATATGTTTAGGTTAGGCTGCCAAGAAATTCTCAGAGAAGAAAGACTATTCCTCCCAACCAATGAGAATAGTGATTACGTCCATTTCTCCCTTCGAGCTAGTTTGTTACTCCCAAAACAGTGGTTTGACATACATAGAAAGGTTTTTTCAAAGCCATCAAAGCTGTACAAGTCTAGCCAAAGAACTCAGAGACTCACAAGTCTATTTTAGGGATTACACTAGCTCTAACTAGCTCAAGAACACCCCAACTAGCAACATGCTGCCTTCATTCAACAATGTCCTATTGCAGGTTCTCTTCGTTCTCCTCACTTGGACCTCCTCCAACCAGGTACCAAGTCTTCAAGGTTTTCTCAGGTTTTCTCTCCTCTCACTTACTTGACCCCCTTGTCCCAACTAAGATTATTTATCTCTAGGGAGAGGAATAATTGTCTTTTAACTTTATCGTGAGTGAATTATATTTATTTTTTATTTAAATTAAATTGAATATTTGTTTTTTTATTTATTTTTTATTTAAAGTAAATTGAATATTTGCTTTTGCATGAGGGGTATTACATTCAGAATGAAATCGTGCCTAGATCTATTCCCAAAACGCAGGGCTTTGGTCTATTCCCAAAACACCTTGGGATGAAAGAATTTGCTCCCTTTGTGACACTAAGAGAGTTAAAGATGGAAAACACTTTCTCTTGGATTGCACGAACATCCTTTGTACTTTAATTCAAAGCATTTGCCACACTAACAATATTCAGCGAAACTATAGTGATCTAGAAATGTTTCTCTCCCTTCTCTTTGATCATAGAAATAAAATCCTACTTAAACATATTTAAAAATATAATTATAAATTTCACAAATCAAATTTTATTTTTATATAACTAGGTTGGAAATTATATTCATTAACTTTCAATAGAGCTCATATTGAAAGTATGTTGCCAAAGAAATAGTAGTGTATGCATATAATTACCGTGAAGGGGGAGTGCATAAATAGTGTAGGGTTCAGAGCCTACTTGCGTATCTTCCCTTGGATTTGTAGAAGATTCAAAAGACACTGACAAAAGAGAAGCAGTGCAAGGTTCAGAGCCTACCTGCACATCTTCTCTTGGCATTGTCGAGGATTCATAAGAGTCTGACGGAACAGAACATGAACATTCAAAACCAGTGATGACAATATCGCTGAGATATCACCGTTATTCGGAAATATAGCAATATTTTCAAGGAGACGAGATATCACTGAGGAAATATCGCGATATTTTGTCTCCCCAAAAATATCGCAATATTTATGAAATATCGGTGATATCTTGGGAAAATATTGCGCTATGATGGAAAATATCGTCGTACTCAGAAAAAATTCGTCGTCGCGGCTAGAAAGGGTCTATTTTATTTCACTCATTTTGTTTTTTGATTGCTGGAGAAGGAAGGGGAGAGCATTGTGCTTGCTGCCAAGGAGGACTCAAGGGTTGAATAGCCATTATCGCCACCAACAACTAATATTTTGTTGATCAAAGATTGAAGAACAGTGAGATAATCTTCATTTCTTCCATTAATAGGTATGTTCAAATAAACCCATATGTTAATGATTTTTTTGATAGTTTTAGAGTTATTCTTGCTTGCCTATTTTCCTACAAACATTTTGCTTTTTTTCCCATTTGCTATGATTTTCATGCCCATGAGCAAATGCAAGGGTTTTCTCCATATTCGGGCAACAAACTTCATTTTTTTTTTTTAACTTTCAAATGCACCCTCTTATTGTCATTTATGATTTTTCATTGAATTCAGATTGCAAATAATGTAACAAAACAATTATTTTGTAAAATGAAGTGGTTATTACTTATTAATTTCAATTTTTTTTTTTGGTGCCATAGGTTTGAGTTAGCTCACTAAAAAATTCAAATATGCCAAAAGCCTTGGACCCATTTTGGGAGTATGGCAAGCTTGATGGTGGGACAAATCGGGCATATCTATCATACAAATTGTGTGGGACCAGGATGATAGGAGGGGTTAGGAAATTGAAATACCATCTGGCTAGATTCATTGGACATGATGTTGGGATTTGTAAGTTTCTAATCTGGAGCTTATAAAAAAACCTCTTGAAGCAATTGATGAAAAAGACGAAAAGAAGGAAGAGACAGAAAGAAACAAGGTTGAACGTGAAAGTAGATCTTTCGGGATATCTTCTTCTAATTTTGATGCTAAGGGTAGTGGGAGGGGCTCCACAACATCATGTGCTACTGCTAGTGCGAGGTCATCATTTTTTGTTCCACGAACAGGACATGGAGCAAAACTTGGCATAAAATCAATTGTTAAAGAAAGGGAGAAGCAAGAAGCAGATAGAGTCATGGGGAGGTGTCTTTTCTGGAGCGACTTACCTCTCAGCATCACCAAAACCAATCCATTTTGGCAACTAATGTGTGATGTTATTGTTGTTTTGGGCCCAGGGTACAAAAGTGCTACATATGAGGAGTTGTGGGGGCCAATTCTTCAAGCAGAAAAGTAGGACATCAATTCTAGATTGGCGGAGTTGAAAAAAACATGGGAAGTCTCTAGATGAACAGTGATCTCTGATGGTTGGACAAATAGGAAGGGTAGGAACCTTCTAAATTTCTTGGTACATTGTCCTAAAGGTACCATGTTTATTAAATCAATGGATGCATCAGAACATATCAAAGATGTAGCAACGATATGTGAGTTGTTAGATGGGTTCATTTGGGAGATTGGTATGCAGAATGTGGTGCAAGTCATAATAGACAATGCAACTAATTATGTGTCTGCCAGCAAGATGCTTATGGAGAGGCATCGCACATTGTTCTGGACTCCATGTGCAACACATTGTTTCGATTTGTTGCTTGAGGATATGGGGAAAATCTCCTTCATTGAGAAGGTTGTTGATATGGCTAGGAGCGTCCCCATGTTTATTTATAACCATGCTTTTGTTCTTAGCCTCATGAGGAGGTTCACTAAAAACAAGGAGTTGTAGCGTCCTGCCATCACACATTTTGCCACAAAATTTATTACTCTTCAATCTTTGTTTCGATGTTAGTTTGAGTTGAAGAAAATGTTTGTGTTTGATGACCAGCATAATTGTAGATATAGCACGAGAGAGGACGGGAGATCCATTGCAAAAATGGTGGACTCTGACAAGTTTTGGCATGGAGTAGAAGAAGCATGCTCAGTTAGTGAACCTATAGTAAAGGTTCTGATATTGGTAGATGGGGAGAAGCCTATAATGGCTTACTTGTATGAGGCCATGGATAGGGCCAAGGAGGCCATTCATTCTTATTATGCAGACAAGGGTTCTGCTAGCCTTGATAGGCATATGATGTTGTGGGATATGATTGATAGTTAGTGGACAGGGATGCTTCATCGACCCATTCATGTAGCAAAAATCTTCCTCAACCCCGCATTTTCATACAAATTCGGCTTTCATTTTGATGGCGAGGTGATGGAAGGGCTCCATTCCTATATTCATAGGATGGTACTTGATCCTGAGCTTCGTAGCAAAATCACTCGCTAGATACAATTTTATCGGGATTGTGTTGGCTTATTTGGATTTGATGATGCTATTAGGGAAAGGACCCTCTTCATGCCACGTAAGTGAAAAGTCATCACTCATTAGAAATTACAATTTTCAATTTAGAATTTCCTTACTTATAATTCTAATTTTTTAAAATTCAATTATGTAACTTTTATTTGAAAGTTTAATTATGTTTTAAGTTTTTGAATTTTTATTTCTTTATTTTGTTGTAGATATTTGGTGGTGAAGCTATGGTGCAAGGGCACCAAATTTGCAGAAATTTGCCATAAGAATTTTGAGTCAAACATGTATCTCTTCAGGGTGTGATAGCAATTGGAGCGTATATGAGAAAATACACGCAAAAAAGCACAATAGGTATAACTTTGAGCGTCAATAGGTATAACTTTGAGCTCCAACCTTCAGTTGAGCAGTTAGAATTATTGTAATTTTTAATTTTTAATTTATGGCCTTCAAGTGTCAAGAGTCAAGAGTCAAGACTCATTAGTTTTTTCTACACTCTTACAAGTTGGAGTTCACACGCCTCAATGATTTAGTGTATGTGCATTACAATATCTGACTTCGAGTGAAGCAAATAGAAGCACTAATGGATCCAGATGCCATTTTGATATGGATTTATACAGAAATGCAAACAATTACGGAGATAACCATAAATACAGAGATGCAACAGAAATAATATTTCATTTCATTGATGTAAAATACTGAAATATGCTTACAAACAGAAATGAAAATAAACTAGCTTGGGTAATGGCAACTTATCTCTAAGAAGAGATGTGGCAGCTACATGCCTCTGAACTGTGTTACAATGAGGCATGGAGGCCTATTTATTGTTAAGAAATAATGGAAAATCCTAAACATCAAAAAACCTAACCCTAGAAGATGAAGTGCCAAACTATGGGCCCCGTTTGGGTAAATTGGTACATCAACTTCCCGAGGTCGTAACTTTGGCATATGATCTCCATTTGACGCGCTCAATACCTCATTATAAAGATATATCCGAGGAATACAACTTTATGGTGGCTAAAATTGGTCCACAACCCATGTTAGCCCCATTAAAAAAAAAACGTTGTTTAGGGCCTCAAAACGACTTTGGAAGTTCAGGACCTAAAAAACTACCAAAAATAGTAACTTGTGCTACAATTAAGGAAACTGTAAAACTGAAAGAGACAGTTGTGGGGGTTCAAGTGGGCTAGGTGGGTGGCCACCAAAATCCACCTGGATCATTCCTCCACCCTTAGGAAGTAATGGTCCCCATTGCATTGAGTGCCTCCATCAGATGCAGAAACTTCTACTAAACTTGGTCCCTGGTGAGCTGTTCTGCAATCTCTAATGTTTCCAGTAATGGTGGGAAGCATGGTTAAGGGTGGTCCACATTAAACACTTGGTGTAAGCCAAGGAATGGGAGAATGTTGTGCTCCAAAGCATTATTTCCCGCAACCTTGATAATGGTGTAAGGACCATATCGGAGTGGTCTGAGCTTCTGATGGACTCTTGTAAGGCATTCTTTCTGCAGGTGCAACCAGACTTTGTCACCCACCTAAAACTTGTGTGGCACCCAATGTTGCTTCTTGTACTTCACATTTTCTAGAATGGAGTAGCGATATATCGGCCCGTTGGGTAGAGGTGCTCTGCGAGTCAAATCGAATGAATGCTTGACCTAACAATGCAA